>JASFAX010001029.1:0-53609 GCA_030737875.1 Allium sativum | reverse complement strand
TGTTGCATTTATGGCCTAGAAAATGTTTCTCATCACAACTAAAGCATAAAAGCTTAGCTCTTATAGTGTTCGTTTCGTAGATGTGAGTCGTTTGATGGCGTAGTTGAAGTGGTGGGGATATGCGAGGTTGGTTAGGGGTTTAAGATTAGTGGTAGTGTTAGTAGAGGGAGATGTAAGGGGCGGTTGGAAGGGAGTTGGCTTTGGAAATTTTTGGTTACAGTGATTTTATTTTCGATATGTTTGGCGAGATCGATTGCATCGGATATGGAGGTGATTTTAAAATTTTGTAGTTCATTATGGATATTGATTTTTAGGCCAGAGATAAAACAATTAAGTAGAGCGTCATCGGGAAAGTTTGTGATTTGAATTGGGATTGTTAATTGTCGACGATAGTCATTTGTCGGAGTTTGAAAAGGGTGGCTTATGGGTTTAGGAAGGTGGAGGGACCAAAGAGTTGTTCCATTGCTATTATGAGGTTATTCCATAGGTGAATTGGTTGTTTTGGAACATCCACTGGTAAAAGGCTAAGACTTTTCCAATCATGTAGAAGCTAGCAAGGAGTATATGTTGGTCATTGAGGGTTGCGTAGTAAGAAAAATACCTTTCATCTTCAAAAATCCAGTCCATAGGATTTGATCCATCGAAGTTGGTTAGCTTACATTTAGGAGATCGTGCATTTGGTGAGATGGGAAGGTTTGAGTACAAGGTGGAGCTTGAAGGGGTGTTGCAAGAAGAGGAGGTGGTTGCTGTCACTGGACAAAGTTAGTATGTGGTGAGGGAGGTGGAGATGGAAATCTGGATGTACGGTCAGTTATAGCTTGAGTAAGGCATTGGATGGATAAGTGTTGTATTGCAACTGATTTTTTTTATATCGAGTAAGTCAGCAATGGTAGTTTCTTGCTTAGACAAGGTAGTCTTGATGGTATCGATGGTGGCTTGTTGGGTGGCCAAGTCGTCGATGTGGGTCATGGTGTTGGTTGGGAGGAGGTGAGTATCGGTGAAATCACCAAATGATAGATCCAAGGTCTGCAAAGTGACAATATAAGAAGATAATGATAGAAGAATTGAATCTATATTACCATGGTCTGGCCGTTGGTGGTTTGGTGATTGTGGCAATATATAAGTGTTCATCTTTCTGATGTTCGGGTTTGTTTCTTCATTTTACTGTTAAGGAGTTGGTGTGTATGGTAATGACGTTTCAGGTGACCTTATTTGGGTATGAAATCTTACTAGTACTAGTGCGACGTGGTTGATCTGGTGGCAATGGGTGCTTGCTACTGGTCATGCAATCTTTTTTGCTTTTGGGTATCTCGTAAGCAAGCAATGAGTAAGAAGGTAACTGAGTTTAGTTGTTGCATTACCAAATTTGCGGGTATGCTTGTTGTGCCTTCTATGTAAAGGATCTCTGACTATTATATTATGATTGATATGGTGATTACATTTCCGAATGGAAATCATTCCCGAGTGGAGAACTCCTAATCGAGTTCTATGTATTGAGACTTTGGGATTTTCATATTGTGCTCATGTGTGGTTATCTTCTTATACATAGGACATTTAGTTATTATCTTAGATAAACTCATCTCATGTATACTATATGATATGAGCCTATGTGTTACCTCTCTATTGAGAAGTTTTACCTTTATGTGGTATTATCCTTCAACTATCATATTCAAATCACCTCGTCTAAACTAGACCAACCCATGTATTTTATATACTTGGGTTAGACTGAGTTGTTTCAAGATAGACTCTCTTACTAGCACCTGCTTTGCTTGCTTCTGCTATGGACTTTCTTATCAACTTTTTGGGATGCTTAGGCATATTCTGAGTAGTCGTAATGTAGTTTATCTGCGTAACACTGATGTACATATTCTTTTGTTTAGGACTTCATGTATATATGTGGTTCATATAACCACTTGTTTTCAAAAAGGAAAATATATAAATGGAGAGCCCACTTTTTTCGCTAGAAAATAATTCGTTGATGCTTACTTATGTATTGCTATGTATTGTACTTATAATGTATATATGCATGGACGTGTTTGCTATTCTATGATCTAAACTTTGTTATGTTGTTATATTTTGTTTTCGACAGATCCGTTAGCCACGCTAATTTTGCATTAAACTAGAATCATTTATGTCGGTCCATTTGAGGTAAGAAAAAAAAATATTGCACTAAATTATACAAGCCTCACGGATGATCTCTCCTAATCAGCCATATTATTTGCACTAGCAGGCACTATTACTTAGTAATACTCTTTGTTTGTTGGGTTCTCTGTGCAAAACTGCACAATCCACCTTTATATGATCTGATATTTTTTGGACAATCAAGTCTTGGCTCCTGGGTTCAACTAGAAAATTTTCAAGAAGATGGTCTATCACTGCACCTATGAATACAAGAAGCAATGTTCATTTTAAAGATTGGCGTACTGTTATTTTACACAAATTCAATTGTACGCAAGGATCCATTTCGATATGAACTCCTGTACTTAGAAATACTAATTCATGAACAATAAAATATTCTAAATTGGCATTGAGCACAAAATGCCAATCTGTTATAAATTTATATATGCATATTCCTGCTTATTTTCTCCTCTGTTTACATTTACTTCTCTTCATTTAATTTCTACTTTTGAGTTTTTGCACCAATTTTGATGCAAACAAAACTGATTGCGACAAGGATCTAGAAGGAGACCCTTATTTCTATGACCATGGATTAATGATGATTGAAAGATGGATCTCTAATTTGAATTTGAGTTTAAAAAACTAGGACTTTAGATTGAATTTTGGTCATTGGAGATATTGGTCGAATTGCGTCTATATTAGGAACTCCCATCAAAATGGACAAATTTACTCAAGGAGCAACCTATGCATGGGGATTAATTAAAAGGATAGTTTGGTTAAATTCCCTGGTAAGTTTCCAAATAAAAACTTCGTGTATAAAAACTTTATTATTAGGTTCTATTTTTCAAAAATCATCAAAAAAAAAAAACATTAAAAATCAATGTAAAAAAATTTTTAATTTAATTTAATATATAATCATCTTCATAATGATGAAAATAGTACAAAAAAATCACGTTTTAGCCAAAATGCAGAAAACTTGCAATTTTCGTAAAATTATAGACATCATGACAATTATATTAAAATGTTGCGTGATTTTATGCATTTTTTGCTACTTGTTTCAAGCTTTCAAATTTAATTCCTACAACTATTCAAATATCACATTATTGCAGAAAATTCATCAAAAAAATGATGAGCAATGCATACAAATGAAAAATATATCACTTCCACTAAAAATGCAGAAAAAGAAGCAACTAAACAGAAAAATAATTATAGGCATATCTGCAATTATTCTATACAGTGAGACATGTCTGCAATACGTTGTAGAATAGTTGCAGACATGTCTTTACTTATTCATAATAAGGGCATACATTTCTGCATTTGATTTACCATTTTTTATTACCTCTAGTACAAACATGTGAATAATTGCAAAAAAATTATGCAATTCTTTTTGCCAGTAATCTTCTTTTGATGTTTACAAATTTTTTTTTAAAAAAGTTAAGTAACAGTATAAAAAACCACGGATAAAAAGTGCTACAGAAAAATATGGATCTGCTTGGCATACAAAATTAGGGACGAATTTGCTCTCAACTACGTATCATTTTAAGGACGCCTCCCTAATGTTCACTTAATTAAAATCGACAACAAATTCAAATTCTAAACAATTTGTAACATCTGATGACGATGTTCAAGTTCATTTGCAGCCGATAGAGTACGAATGGAAATCCTTAGTGTGCTAAAATTGTGGTTGTTGCAGACATTTGCAAAATGAGTGTTACACATTAGGTCTTTATTTCTAAGGTTATTATAAGAAATTCCATGTAGCAATGTGTCTATAGATTATGTTCTTATTTCTTTGAATTAGATAACACAAACTAGTTTGCATTTTTTTAATAAAAAAAGCAAGTCAACTACCACTTTTCATAAGGTTTTTCAAATTTTGAAAAATCAAATATTTTTATTCACAAATAACAATAATTGTTATTTACGTATAATTTTAGGAAATAACTACCTATTTTTATCAACACTGAATTCTATAAAATTTCAACCAACCAAGATATAATGCTCGAAACAAATTTTTTCACTTTCGGCGGCCCACGTGGACAACACGTTCTCATTTTTCCAAACTTTGCTACAGTACCCCGAAATTCATTTGGGTATAATAGCAGAATTAAAGGGAAAAGGTAGGGACCTAGTTCTGGATTTACAGGCGGAACTCGCGGAGGCCCATTATTTTCTCTCTTATTCGGGTATTTTGGCAAAATTGGCTTCGGGCACTGTAGCAATTTTGCAGTTTTTCGCCTCTACACTGTTTCTTTACAGTTCAGTTGTTTGTTTAACCAAAATATAAAATAGTCAAAAAGTTTTCATTCAACTGTTTGCGTAACTCACCATCCAATTGTCCATTCATCTAAATTAAAATGTTGAATTTTAAAACCAAATATAAATTTGAAATAATGATCAACCGGATTGAACTAATAAAGGCATGTCTACCTCTCCACTTGTACTAAAGTTGACCTACATACACATATTTTTCACTGAACTTGCTTCTAGAATGAAAAATAAAACCAACTTTTAATGTAAATAAACCAACCTTGTTAGAGTAAACAACCGAACAAAAGAGTTTATGTTTTCGCTGTTCTAACAAGATGAAAATATGCCTTAAATCATATTATCTCAATAGCAAATCATGGAATAAAAAATGCATTATGCATACAACTTTGCAAAATGAATAATCAGTTATGCATGCATAAAGAAGGAGGATAAACAATAGGAAAACAACACCATGCACAAAATGACGAGAAGATATATTAAAAAGGATTTATGTAACCAAGCTATCTTCTGTCAATTTAATACACGGACATTGGCAAATTTTCCAAGCAAAGTGTACACGTTGCACCACAACGTAATTTAACCAAGTTGCATTGCCCAAACTTGTAATCTACCAAAAAAGAATTCATAATTGAGAACCAAATATTTATGACAACTGAATGAGTATTGTGAAAAACAAAGCATAAACATGTTGCATGGTACACACGTTTATAAGATACAAAGTGAAAAAGTTCTTCCTCTGCAACAAGTTTTTATGTACAGTGGAATTTAGAACTTTATATCAACTCTAGATATGTGTTTTACGAAATCTGAGAGTGATACAAAGGGAGGAACTCGCGCCAATAGTTTCATCTTAACCACCACGTTCATTTGGCTCGCAGTTTTGTTGCACAAGCAGTTAACTTTTATCTATCAAATTGAAAAATAAATTGAATATCAAATGTAAAATGTGTTTAACAAAATGACATACAGCAGTACATTTTGGATCGGGGTGTAAAAACTAAACGAAGTCAGCACAAGATTGTTGCTTTCCTTTAGGCAAATGAGGCGCAATAACAGCTGAGTCAATGTGATATGAAGAGGTACTAAGAGAACGATAGGGTTCATGATGTAAATTCAAAACTACATAAGAAAACAACAATCAAGTGAAGTTGCAACATATCGGTTATCATATTTCCTATACCATGTCATGATGTTGAGTGTATAGGGAATACAAGTGTTGTCCATATACCATCGTCGAATTCATTTTGCCAGTTTGCACAAATTTGTTAACTTAACAATCAAAGAAATTGATTAATAATATTGAATACAAAACATTGAGTTGTCTTGAAAGGTTGTACCATTTGATATATAGGTGGAAAACATAAGTTTTGCTCCATTGTACTTGCACTTTCAATTACAACCCCTGAATTGCAAACACGTCAAGTTGTTGA
Organism: Allium sativum; assembly: GCA_030737875.1. Lineage (NCBI taxonomy): Eukaryota > Viridiplantae > Streptophyta > Magnoliopsida > Asparagales > Amaryllidaceae > Allium > Allium sativum. Next base: position 47,790 of record JASFAX010001029.1, on the reverse strand, counting down.
AAATAATTTCTACTTTCATATCCCACATTGTTGGAAGCTGAAGTATTAATATCAGACACTTTTTCCTTTTTTGGTTTTGGTAGAATGAGAACTTTATTATTGATATCATGCTACAAAATGGTAAGCTTTTAAGTTTTGCAGGCAGGTTTACAAAATATGAAAATTACATAATACTAGAACATATGTTGAAATGAATGACCTGCCTGTATATCTTTACTTTTCAGAGACATTCATCCACTTCTCTTCGTTTTTCTCTAACGATAACTTGAATCTATTTGTTTGACTTCGTCCCATGGTTTTGTTTGTTACTGGATCTTGCACCTTTGAACAATCTCTTCCGCTGTTACATTCGTTTATGTTTGAACCAGTTTTGTGTGTAAGAGGGGCATTGCATTTCTTTAGAAAAAATTCAGCCTTCTAACTTTTTATCTACTCCATCTCATGTCTAGAAGAAACTTCATCATCCATTACCAAATCCGCAACTTTGGAAAATTCATTACACATCTCTTTATATCGCAATTGCGCAGAACTCGTCGGCTTACCATTATAATTGATACGGATCCGCATATGTATCTTTTCTCCATCTATCTAAAATATATCTATTCGAGACTGTTGTCGCATTATATTTAGTCAATACAAGAAGTGTGTCTACAAAGTATACCTTTAAACTCAAATTTCTGACAATTACCACTAATTTCACAATTTTGTCTCTTAAACACAACTCTAAAGACCATTGACTTTCTATAATTTTCGATAGCCACATCTCCATATATATCAAATAGTGTACACATGCTTCCATCTCGTATATCAGCTACATCACAGTTATATCTTCGCAGTTAACTCAATTTGAAATTCCTTAAACTTGTTAAGTTTATACACACCTTGAAATTGTTGCTCTATATCGTACGTAGTTGCACACATAATACTTTGTGAAAGTGATATGAAATCAGCTTGAATCTCTTCTTTATTTTGGCCTTCAATACATGATTATATTTCTCTACAAATTGCTTCAAAGTGGTTTAAGCATTCAGATATCCATCAGAGAAAGCGTTAACACTTTTGCTTCTTTGGGTGGTGGACATCCCTGCCCAGAAATTGGCTGTCACAAAACATGGTACCTAGTGTTTGTCTTTCTTTATACAATTCAGTCAACCAAATATTATCATGCAACCCACACTTGTTGACCATTATTTTCCAACTTTCTTCAAACTCGTTCGAGTCTTGTGTATCATACACCTCTTTTTGTAAATCGCTTTTAATTGAATCATAGAAAACATGACTTCCAAACTTTTCAGGTATTGTAAACGGATAGATTTCCAACGTCTCGTGAAAGGGCTATTTGACAACGGTAATTAGTGCTCGCGTCCGACGTGTCGGATGTGAGCACCTTCTCGAACGTGCCACTTTGTGACTGCGAACGGACCCTGAATGGTTCCTCCAGTCATTCGAGTAATTTCTCCAGGATACACAAGAAAGTCACACATAAAATGGACAGGAATTTGTGTATAATCAGACTCTCATAGATTAAGCTCCAACTTAACTAAAAGTAAGTTGAGAATCGAATCCACATTTGAGAGCTGTCACGAAACCCAAAACACAGCGTAAATATCAACTACAAACAACAAAAACTGAAAAGAGTAAGTCACAATTTCTATTCTATAATAGAAAACCAGCTTGAATTAAATAATCAAATGAAATGGATAATACCACTTTATTTACAGAATTGGATACCAAAATTTGATGTTGTTAGACCATTCTGCGTATGGAGAAATGGGATTAGACATAACATACGTGGTGTTAGTGAATGGGAGGAAGAAATTCATTACTTGACTGGAAATAGTGGGTTAATTAAGGTCATGCGTGAAAAAACCGAACGAAAGGATTCAGTTTCCCGCTTTATTTAAAGGATTGTTAAAGAAACTCCAATTTTGGTTAAGGGGGGGACATTTCTAAGGGGACTCCACATTAAAAAAATGGTTAAAGGAGCGTTTTTTTTTTTTTTTAATAAGCATGGACTAAACTGCCATTCGTAAACCTTAATTAATTAGACATGCAATGATTAACTATATTTTAATTTGTTAATTGCTTCTCATAATTTCAGGCTAAGTTTTGGATATGCTTGGTATTGACTTTCTTTAGATACTTGCGTAGAATCATCTACGCTATTTATATCATCACCAAATATAAAGCGTATGAAACTGCGATTATCGTTTTTTATTTTCTCTATTATTTATTTATTTATGTACATGAGTGATAAAAACATATATAAACTAGATTACTGAAATTATATGAACTTTGTTTGAATCAAGGAGAGTTGAAAGAGTTGGATCTTCGTCTGATTGCTATTTATTTTTATTTTCCTTTTAAGTTGAATTATAGAAGGTCAGTGTATATTGTTTCTAAATTTATTTTGCAATTTGCAGAGTTAATTATTCATGTATCTTATTAGGACCAAAGAAATGTTAATAAGTTATGTCTGACTTATGCTTAAATGTTTGAATTCATGCAAGTGTGGTCTGACTTATGCTTAAGTGTTTAAATTTATATAGTTATTTGCATGTGTGCATTAGTTTTTCTCTGTTAGGAAGGCTTATGTGTTAAGTATTTGTATGGATATGGGTAATGCTGGTGTGAGCTCATGTGTACGTATATGTGCAGGTACAAGAGGACTATAGGGATAATAATGGAATTTTTAATATATGGTTAAGGGGGGCTAACTTATTTTGTTTTCCCCTTGACAATTTATCAAAAATTAAAAAATTGTCTCTTCCTTAACAAAAAATGGAGCCTATAACATGGATCAACAACAATGACCGAAGACTTCAAGGAAACAAAGAATCCTGAAATCATAACTCATAAACCATAACCTTCGTATGTTTATTTGTTTTAATACCAGTTGCAGTCCCTGCTTCGTTCTTTGAAAATTTTAAAATTGCACGGACTAACTACTAAAGACTGAAATTCAGTTTTAATTTTAAAAGCTAAATACTGAAATTTTCAGTCATAAATCACCACAAACGAGTTGGTACAAGACATTACATAACAAGGAAAACTAGACCTTTTAAGAATATTTTAGTTTGAGTTCAGTGCTTCAGAAAATGTCCGTGGGATACATGTATAAAGCACACATTCGATCTGGTAATGGCAATGGCAATATATATTCTCTGGAATGAAGACTAGATCAAAGCCCAGTACTCGTTTCTTTTATGTTAAAGCCCAACTGTATTTTGTATGCAAAAGGCAGCATTGAGCATAGTATAATTCATTCGATTGTTATCGGAAACTTTGTATCATTACAGAATAATAACATTTCCAGCAATTCCTTGTATGGTATGAGTGCATCTAAAGCCTAACGGCGTTAACAATCAGATCAAAAAGATTCAGATTATCAATCAAGAATCGAAGGAATGCCATACTCAAAGAAGGAACAAAGTTTTCTTCTTTTCTCCTCAGTTAGGCTTCATCGTAGGAGATTACCATTGTTCTTGTATAATACCGTTCTGTCAGATTTTGACTGTTCATAACTGCCTCGCTGAAGGTAGAATCAGAGAACTTTCATCCCCTGACTGCAGTTTTTATGACCATCAGACTCAGGAATCATCATTTGACCGCATGACCTAGTCGCAAATCGCATATTTCAGTAATTTGCCATCCTAAATTCACATTTTACATACGTGAGTGCATCAAGAAGTGCATACAACTTTGATTGCACACATTTGCCTAACCAAAATATTGTCATACGCATATTTTTTTCATCCATTTTTTTGTCTGCATTGCTGCATTTAAGCATTTCTTCACAATGACTGGGAGTATTGATGGTCTAAGCTCAGCAACTTCAAGAAATGATACGAGTGGAACCTCATCACCAACATTTACGCTCATCAAACCAAAAAGTCATGTAATTACCATTCCTCTTGATGAAGATAATTACATGCTTTGGAAATATCAGATTGGAACAGCTTAAGAGTGGGCTCTAAGATTTAATCAAGGGCACCATGATCATACCACCTGTCCCAAGGAGGGTAACCTATCAACAATCAAGAATGTATGAAGTACCAAAAACATGATAGTTTACTCGCTTCTTGGTTGATACCATCTCTAAGTACAAGGTTTGCTACCACAAATCATTGGAAGCAACACATAATATAAAATATGACGAGCAGCTATTCAACTTGAAATTCGCTGCAAGAATCATGCATTACAAAAAACAATTACAAAGTTTAAGGAAAGACAACATGTTAATGAGTGATTATCTCACAAAATTCAAGACATCGTAGGATTGATTATTGGCCACAACTAGTCTCAAAATTCCGAGAGAGAGCAAGTTTTATACATAACTAATGGGCTAGATGAGAGAGAGCAAGTTTTATACATAACTAATGGACTAGATGATGAATATAAATCGATGGTAAAATCTGTAGAATCACAAAGGGACTATACCAGGCATTCAGAGTACTCAGTTAATGTAAATGTCACCAGCAATCAAGAAGAACACGGAGGAAAAATATACTCAATAAGCCAAAGGATCAAACTGCAGACCTCAAACACCACACATCCAGTATGATAATTAGGACCAACTGAGCTATGAATACTTCCTACCATAAAGAAGTAGTGACATTTTCAAAACATTAAACCAGTTGATCACCACCACCTCCTCCCTGGCCATTGCCCCTTAGAGGTGGGCTGCCCTATTCAGCGGCCTAGCCCGCCTAACAATAAAACTAGCCCTGCTTCAGGATTAGTTAACATTTTTATTTCAAGCAAATAAGACGTGTGATTATGGAAGAATAAGTCACACCACGATGCACATTGTTAGTAAGTTGGGCATATAAATCTCCATTCTCAAGTTGTATAAGTAATGAGGTGGAGCCTAGAGGTTCTTGTATCTGAATGTACTGGAATTTCCTCTATTGAATAAAAAAAGAAATTTTGCAGCAAAACACTCTCTAAACTTTATCCTTTATCATATTGTTTAAACCACCGTGTTATTCCAACATCCGGTATTAGGGCATTTGTTGAAATTCGATCACTAAAGAATGTCTCGTAGAGGAACATGAGATGGAAGCACTGGGAAGACCACATCAACAGACACAGGCACCATTGCTTCAAATGGAGATTGAGTTAGGATCAATGACAAGGAGGGATTCGTGACACTCAAATATCCTATACTGGCAAAAGAAATTATGCAGCATGGGCCATAAAAACGGAGGTGTTCATGATGGCTCAAGGAGTATGGGATGCTGTGGAGGATGAAGAACCTGTGGAAACTCGAAGAGATAATGGCTCTGGCAGCTGTCTATAAAGGCATAAGTGAAGATACATTACTTCAACTTGGTGCCAAGAAAACAACCAAGGAAACATAGAGCATGCTAAAAACTATGAAACTTGGCGCTGAAAAGATAAAGGAAGTTTAAACACAATCATTGTGGAGAGAGTTTGAAGCCATGAAAATGAATGATGGTGACAACATTGATGAGTTCTCTGGTATGCTTCAGATTGTTGTCAACAAACTAAGAGGTTTAGGCTACAAGGTGGATGAAGAACAAGTAGTGAAAAAATTGTTGAGATCAACTTTACTAAAGTTCTTGCAGATTGCATTAACAATCTAGGAGTTTAGTGATCTAAAACCCAAAACCACAAATGAGGTTATTGGATCACTCAAAGCTCACGAGCAGAGGATGCAAGGTCATGGAGAAAAAGGAGATGAAACTATGCTTCTCGCTCGAGTAGCATGGAAGGCGAGAGAAGACAGTAAATCTCAGAAGAAATACGCAAGAGATTAAAGCAACAATAAAGGTGGAAGAGGCAGAGGCACATGCAAAGGAATAGGAAATGGTGGCTTTCAAAAGAAAGAAGAAGAGCCACAACAAAAGAGAAAGTTTGATAAGTCAAAGATCAAATGTTACGGCTGTGGAAAGATGGGGCGTTTTGCTTCTGTATGTCCATCAAAAAGAGAAGGAAGAACAAGCCAATCTGGCAGAGAAAGAAGAATAAGATCAACCTGCCTTAATAATGACTGAAACATGTGAGCTCACAAAATCACATGTTTATGAAAGCAAAGGAGAAACGTCTTATGAAAAAGAAGACGCCAAGAAGGAGTCAAACTGGTATCTTGACACTGTGCAAGCAGCCATATGACTGGTGACAAAAGTTGTTACACTGAGATTGATCAATTAGTACATGGCAAAGTGAGGTTTGGAGATGTCTCAGTGATTAATATACATGGACAGGGTTCAGTATTATTCCAATGCAAAAATGGAGAGCACTTAATTCTGTCAAATGTGTACTACATACCAAAAATGAGAAGCAACATCATAAGTCTTGGGAATCTTGATGAGAATGATGGCGGAGTGATCATACAAGGAGGAGTATTGAAAGTCTATGATAGCAACGACAAGCTCATGATCAACGTGCAAAGGCAATACAACATGCTTTTTATAGCAAAGTCGAAGACTGCAGAGAAGGTTTGTCTAATGGCAAGTATGATAGACAAGGCTTGATTGTGGTATGCCAGGTACGGGCACCTTAATTTTCAAGCTTTAAAGTGACTCACAAGCCATAAAATGATTGCAGGTATGCCAGAAATTGCTTAAACTTATCAAGTGTGTGATGGTTGTATGGTGGGGAAGCCACACACACTACTAGAAAACGCTGTAATTTCCTATGCAAAATTTCCTACGCCTTTACTACGCTACAAGGCAGGGCGCGGGAATGACAGAGAAAATTGGTAGGCATAGTTCATGGCGTAGGAAAGGCATCAAAAATTTTCTATGTCTTACGAAGACGAAGAAATCTCCTACGCCATTTCCACGCCATTGTAGAAAACATCCTAATTTCATATGCGAAATTTCCTACGCCTTTCCTACGCCATAGGATGGGGGGTAGGAATGACGTAGAAAATTGATAAGCAAGGTTTACGGGTGTCGGAAAAGCGTCAACCATCTTTTATGTCTTAACTATGCCTATGGAAGACGCAGAAATCTCCTACGCCATTTCCACGTTATTGTAAAAAATATTATAATTTTGCAAAATTTCCTGCGTGCTTCCTACGCCGTAAGGTGGGGCGTATGAATGGCGTAGAAAATTATTAGGCAGAGTTTGCGAAATTTCCTACGTCTTTCCTAGGCCATAAGTCTGTGCGTAGGAATGGCATAGACGGACGAACTTAAAGCAATCTGCGTCATCACATAACTATTAACTTGAACTATCCAGATCAAATATCCAACAGTTAGAATTGGTCATTCATGTGCTAAATAATTAGCTCTTAAATCGGAAAAAGAGCGTTCACAGCAAATGTAAATTACTCGTCATTTCGTTTCACCCTTTTCCTTCATCGTTGTTAAACCTAAATCGGGTTATCCCCAAAATTTGGAACCTAATTTATCCTTCTCTTTTGCTCTCTTAATCGGATTTCCCTCTCTGGATAACCAATCTGGAAACCCTAATTTATCCTTCTCTTTTACTCTCTTAATCGGATTTCCCTCTCTGGATAACCAATCTGGCAACCTCTTCTTTTCATTCATGGTCGAAACTTCCAATTCTCAATTCGAATGCTTTCTAGTGCTAACTGATTATAATTTTGAGAACTATTATGGTAACGACAGACGCTGCTTCGGTTTGCCATGAAACCTTTTCAATTAATCCTTTATATACCTGCTTTAGGCTCTGTTTGTTTTGGGGAAAAAGCGCTTTTTAGGTGCTGAATCAAAATGCTGAATGCATTCAGCGACAATAAGAACGTTTGGTTGGAACCCTTAATCAGCAAAACTCAGTCAAACAAGCAAAATATCATTAAGCTTAAATCTCGAGCTTTTTGAGCTGCTGAATCGGTGATATTCTATAACGGATAATTTGAGTTTTTTTTATATGCTGGACTAGTGGAGGAAGTCGCACTACATCAAAAATGCCAATTTGGCAGTGCTCATGGCTGTATCAAAATCGTTTTGATACGGTTTTAAGCCGTATCAAAAAATGGCATCTTTGTTGTTTGATACGGTTTTAAGCCGTATCAAAATCATAAATTGATACGGTTTAAAACCGTATCAAATTGGTAATATGATACGGTTTTTAAACCGTATCAATTTATGATTTTGATACGGCTTAAAACCGTATCAATTGATGTATTTGATATGGCTTTAGACCGTATCAAATTATCAATTTGATAGGCTGTATCATATACATGCATTTGATACGGCCATTAGCCGTATCAAATTGATAATTTGATACGGTCTAAAGCCGTAACAAATTGATAATTTGATACAGCTAATGGCCGTATCAAATTTTAAAAAGTATATATAAAAAAATTTACAATTCGTTGGCATCCATCAGTTCCTCTTTCATCATCACACAATATTGTAACAAGACTAGTTAGTCATAAACTCGGCAGTCATAAACTCGGCTTACATAATTTGTTTGCAAAACTTTACAATGAGCATTTGTCTACAACATTACAGTATGAAAACATCGATACCAAAAGGCATTATATATAAATACAATGAGATGAATTTATTGGTAGAAAATTAACCAACTTACAAAAATCAATGTATAGAAGTATTCAATTATCGCAAGCAGAAGATCAAATGTGATAGAGCCACCCGGTTATGAGTGGAGTTGATTAACACTGATTCCAAAAAGCAATAGAGCAAGAGCTTCCTACCGCATTCATCAATAAACACAAGGTAATTATAGCAAAAAAAACAAAGGCAAAACATCACCATAAGTATAAGCATCTACGAACTAAAGAGTAGACATGATCACATGAAACGTATATCTACATATTTATTAAGCTTTGTTGCATGCAAATTCATGTTAACTCAGAACCGAACTGAGTTTGCAAACTCAATTCCGACTCAGTTTCGAAATTGAGTTTGCAAACTCAGTTCGGAACTGAGTTTGCAAACTCAGCTCCGAAACTGAGTTTGGAAACTCAGTTTCGATAAGACTTGGTCATAGTTTTACATATCAACTTTTCTACTCAGTTTGTAATAGATATATGTAAACACACAAGTCTTAATTTCAGCTCAGTTTGTAAATTTTCTGAGAAATTAAATTGCCATGCCATTTTCAAAACTTAGTCATGTCAGTGCTTATAATCTTGATGTTTTAAAACAGGATGCAAGAACTGTCCACTTTCAAGATATCAACAAGGACCGAGGCAAAAGGTAGTCCTCAACCGATTCGAGACAATCTAGCCCATGTCTCAGGAACAGCCGCAACTGCCCCATGGAGCGACAGGGCCGGTCCACCGATGTGCATTATTATGCCTGAACACTACGTTTCCCTGCCCTTTGGGGCGTAAATGAGCCAACGAATGACTCCATCGGACCCGGATCGTCCGATCAAACCGAGGCGCCTCGCAACAGCAACAACCACATAAGTCAAACTCGTCAGGGCGTGTAAAACCACTGACGCCACTTTTTAGCTAGAAGGAAACGCATGCCCTCCCTGAGGTCCGTCTCCCGTTTTTGGTTCATACCGGTTGTGAAACACGCGAGGTAAACGTTACACAAAGCTATGCCACAAAGGCCGTGCTTTGATCATCACCACAAGGCTTTGCTTTTCAACAGAAGCCTCGATCAATTGCCACTTAGGCATGCCACACAGGCAATTCACTCCATGTGATTGATATCCATCAATATATAACCCCTGAGCTCGTACGTCTCAGAGAAGGGCGTTAAGCAAGAGAATAAATTCTCCGCCGCCAAACAGATAGATATTTAATAGAGATCAATCACACAGAATAAAATCCAATGTCAGACACACAGTCCACTTACAAGTCCGTTCTGGGTCTGAACGAAACCGGAGGCACCTAGTACCCCGCATATCCATCGATCTCCAAGTACGTCTGGACGATCACTAACTGTTTCCATCTTCTTGGGTGTACAGCCCAATCAAGATCATCAGTAATTACCCAAACGACGTGAAGACTTCTGGTCTTCGACCACCGTCTTCATCTTCGACTTATCGTCGTATCAGTTATTCAGAATGGGATAAACCCGGTCTTTCCGAATAACTCGCGTATATTTTAAATAAGTGTTACACAAACACAACATACGCCTCATTCCAATTCATCAGTCACTAACCGTAAATTAATCAAGAGAATAATTTCCCAAATATTAACGCCGAAGGCCGAAACCAACATCAGATCAATATCCAGAAAACCATTCTGCTTGCCTAACCGACAGTTAGTTTCTAAATTTCACATTCATAGGGAAAGGTTCCCATTAATTTTATCCAAGATAAATTCCTTGAATTTATTCTTTATTCTATTTTTGAATATCAATTCAAACTAGTCGAGATTAACGAACCTTACCGAAGTAATCATTGGTTTTAATTTCCCAATCCCAACCTATTCATCCCATGAAGTAAAACTGGTTATACTTCATATCTAACACCACGGTGTTATCGGTAAATTCAATTACCATTTCACGTTCAAATCTAATTAAAGATTTAACTATCGCCTGGAGTAAAACTGGTGATACTCCATTCTCGACCTTTTCAATCTAATTAAAGATTCATTAAAACTCCACTTAGTTTTAACCGTTAACTGGGTTAAAGAATCCGTGTCATTTAAAACACGGTTCACGATAAACCCAAAGTCACATTCATTAATTATCGGGTTAAAGAACGAGTGTTATTTAAAACACTGTTCACAATAAACCCAAAAATCAATATCAATTCAATTCCAATTAAATATCATTTAATTGGTACACTTCATTAAATCTAAATGAAAAGATTTAATCATTTCTCAACTGGGTTCAAGAACAGTGTTAGTGAAGGCACCATTCACGACAAACCCAAATCACATTCGATATTCAATACAAGGCTCTGAATAGAAAATATATCGGCTTATATTCAGTATCAAATTCTACGACTAACACATGTCGTATTGGAAATAACGATATAAATATATATCTTTCAAATTTCCATAACAACACCTGTATAATCACGAATTCCAACATCGAAATATTCCGAAGACAATTTCGATTCAAATCCCCTCCAATGCAATCATTGGATATTCTGGTTATTTTCAAAACCCTTTTTAAATTCAATTCATTTATTTAAAAATAAATAGAATTATAATTCTAGTTCAAAACTAGTTCATTTCGATAAAAATCTATTTTTATCTTTTCAAATATGCAGTTTTTCATCCCAATTCTTCTCAAATCATTTCTTATGATTTTACACAAATTATTACTATTTTTAATAATTTTATCAAGGCCCGTACAGTCGATTTCCATCAACGGCCATCGAACTGCACTTACAACGACCTTTTTCGAATTTGATTTGGACATATCTCCAAATCCAACCGTTAGATTTTGAATTTCTAATATTCGTTAGAAAGCTCTTTTCGATACGAACCCAACGGTTCCGGTTTTAGGAGAATCCGACGGTCGGATCTCCCGTAATGTCCGTTTGAAATAAATGGTCGAAATTCACGAACTGCCGCGGCGCGGCGCGTTCTATTCAGGCCATTATATTATATATATAATATATATAATATATATTTCGTCGATTTCTATTTAAAACGAATTATATAAATAGTTTTAAATTCGATTCAAAAGCAATTTCAACTTCCGTTTCAATTCAAATCAAAATTGAATTCTTCTTTATAAATTCGTTTTAAAATTCATTTCTATTCAATTCAAATTTCAATTCAATTTGAATTCATTTCAATTCGTTTTAAATTCAATTCGAATTCGTTTTCAATTCAATTCATTTCGAAATCGTTTTCAATTCAATTCATTTCGAAATCGTTTTCAATTCAATTCATTTCGAAATCGTTTTCAATTCATTTCATTTCGAAATCGTTTTCAATTCATTTCATTTCGAAATCGTTTTCAATTCAATTCATTTCGAAATCGTTTTCAATTCAATTCATTTCGAAATCGTTTTCAATTCAATTCATTTCGAAATCGTTTTCAATTCAATTCATTTCGAAATCGTTTTCAATTCAATTCATTTCGAAATCGTTTTCAATTCAATTCATTTCGAAATCGTTTTCAATTCATTTCATTTCGAAATCGTTTTCAATTCAATTCATTTCGAAATCGTTTTCAATTCAATTCATTTCGAAATCGTTTTCAATTCAATTCATTTCGAAATCGTTTTCAATTCAATTCATTTCGAAATCGTTTTCAATTCAATTCATTTCGAAATCGTTTTCAATTCAATTCATTTCGAAATCGTTTTCAATTCAATTCATTTCGAAATCGTTTTCAATTCAATTCATTTCGAAATCGATAAAATCGATATAAATATCGTTCACGTCAAAATGGCGTCAATCTAATCAACACGGCTTCATAAATTTCTATTTTCAAATATATCATGTCACCATATATTTCTTTTTTCAAAATAGTTGTTATCAAAACATTTCGTTCAACACATGACCAATCTCAATGGATGAGTACTGTCAACACATGAACTTTTATTTTATATCGATAAAGATGTAAATTTTATTACTAAAATATTTCGTTCAACACATGACCAATCTCAATGGATGAGTACTGTCAACACATGAACTTTTATTTTATATCGATAAAGATGTAAATTTTATTACTGAAATATTTCGTTCAACACATGACCAATCTCAATGGATGAGTATTGTCAACACATGAACTTTTATTTTATAATATTCTTTATTTTTCAAATTGGAATGAGGCCCAATCAATTACCATATAAAGTTGTTCATATGGATTTTCATACAACACATGTATATAATAGCATTGAAAAATAATCAACCATCAACCAAGGTGCACTACACTGTATAAGCATCAAATATAGATATCTAACGCTTATAACAGCCTGTCAATCAATCGATCGACATATTTAATCAATCAGGATGAGTGAACTTCAAATTTCATCCCAACACCCGTGTGGGGTTTCAAACAATTAAACAAATATTTTATTCGTGCAGTTGGGCGATGTGTAAAATTTATCGACCCAATCAATGTCCTTCAAATAGGTGTACATAAACAAACCGTCCGGTCTGTAAATGAATATTTATTTATTTACATTCACGTTAAAAATTATATTTTTAACGACAAAACATTTATTTCGACATATGAATTTCTATTCAATTCATTTATTCTATAAAATGATGTTTTTATTTTTCTAACATATTTTAGAAAATTTCGGCGGCATAACGGCACGATACTAGAAACGGGACAAGGCCTAGCCTTATCCCCGGTCTAGTGAAGGCCCACGCCATTCACACATCAATCATATCAATTCATTTCACCAAACAATTCAATTTCAATCAAATAATCTAACTATTTGCAACCAAACAAACAAGTCCATGGTCTGTGGACGATTGTGTCGGGTGCTACTAAGCACCGTCTGCATCCTAGTATATATATATAACTAGAGAAATTAAATTGAAAGGTGAGAAGTTCTCACCGATAGCTATCCTAACTCCACGGCTCTACTTTGATAGAAATCTTCGTCGACCTCGCCTTTTTGTCGCTTTCGCCCGTATTCTCTACATATGTAAAAATCGAATTTTTACGATGCTATTCAATATATAAAAATATGATTTTTACTTCGCCTTTCAATATATAAAAATCTGATTTTTACTTCGACTTTCAATATATAAAAATCTGATTTTTACTTCGACTTTCAATATATAAAAATCTGATTTTTCTTTCGACAATATAAAAGATTATATTTTCCTTTTGACAATATAAAAGATTATATTTTTCCTTTCGACAATATAAAAGATTATATTTTTATAACTTTTAAACAAAATAAAATTCAGTTTTTAAACAAAATAAAATTCAGATTTTAAACAAAATAAAATTCAGTTTTTAAACAAAATAAAATTCAGATTTTAAACAAAATAAAATTCAGTTTTCAAACAAAATAAAATTCAGTTTTTAAACAAAATAAAATTCAGTTTTTAAACAAAATAAAATTCAGTTTTTAAACAAAATAAAATTCAGTTTTTAAACAAAATAAAATTCAGATTTTAAACAAAATAAAATTCAGTTTTTAAACAAAATAAAATTCAGATTTTAAACAAAATAAAATTCAGATTTTAAACAAAATAAAATTCAGTTTTTAAACAAAATAAAATTCAGATTTTAAACAAAATAAAATTCAGTTTTAAGAATTTAAAAATACAAATAAAAATAAAATAAAATCACTTACAGTGCTCTGCGAAGAAGGGGGGGGAAGAAGGCGTCGGAGGAGGTGGAAGGGGGTAGGGGCGGTCGACTGCAGGCGGTGGTGGTTGTGTGGTTCGGCGGTGGCTCGGTTTGGGTTCGGGGAGAGAGAGGATGGGAGCTGGAGAGAGGAGGGAGGCGGGAGGGTTAGGCGGAGGTCGTCTTCCTCGAAGGGGTGAGGCTGGACGGAGGGGAGGCGGTTGGTGGCGCGCGGTGGCCCCCCCGGCGGCGCGACTGGAACTAGGGCACGCAGCCCTTTTTTTTTCGACTGAAAAGAGATCGGGGGGGGGGGGGGGGGGCTGGTTAAGGGAAGAGAGGGATTTATTTTTATTTTTATTTTTTTATTATTTAATTAATTGCAAAAAGTTGACTTTTCATACGACCTCGAAACGAGGCCTACCGCCTGTCGTCCATAGCGTTTTACCCTCATTCCGAACCCAATGGGTTATGTATCGCAAGCTGATTCGATCGTTACAATCAGTTTCCGTTGAATTTACATTTAAATCACTATATTGAACTCTAAACGTACATTTCAAATTACCGGGGTCCCATATTAACTCTAAAAATTCCAGAAAAATATTTTCTAGCTTCGTATTAATGATACGGTCCTAACAAAACTAGTTTCGTCGAATTCTGAGACCGTTTGAAAAATGGTCAATTTCCAGTCGATTAAAATCAACTAAAACCGGTCAAACGCGTTTTCCTTTGCCACGCTCACATATTGATTCGAAAAAATATGAAATTTGAAACCTAGCAATAACTTGACATCACGGACCCAACAAAACTGGTTTCGTCGAAATCCGAGGTCGTTTGCAAAATGTCCATTTTTAAGGGCCTGAATTCCATAGCGACTATTCAGAATTTTCAACTGGACATATCTTTTGATTCCCGCTATGAAATCTTGATTTTTCTGATTCGTTGGAAAGATACTATCAAATAGATTCTATGATTTTTGGTTTCACTAAAATCCGGATTGTTTTGCACCCGGTACATTCAATTGAAGTCTGAAATCGAATTATCGAACTACCGCGCCATTTTCAATTCCATTTATAATTATAAATAATTATTTATATTCTAACGACGACCTATATAATATATACGTCGAATTCAATTCAAAATAAATTTCTCGTCGATATTATTTAAAATAATTCATTTTAAATAATCAAAATTCGCTAAAATGGCCAAAATAAAAATTTTAAACTGGCCCAGATTTTCCGGGTTATTACAATCTCCCCCACTTAAAACTTTTCGTCCCCGAAAAGGAACAAAGTCGAAAGTGGTTTGATTATTCAGATCTACGCTCGATCTGGCTTCCATTCTCCAACTTTTCAGTTTCTGAGAATTTTCAAAATTTCAAAAATTTGGCTAACACCCTAAATTTTCGAAAAATTTCGCCATAACCTCCCCTACAGCGGGAGCATCGGGGAATTTCAAATAGCTTCCCCGGTCCTTCAGATCTCAAAAAGAAAAAGAAAAAGCCAAGCGGCTAGCCAATAGGCTCATAAAATCATCATCACATCACCCAAACAAAACAGTAAATTATGTAGTAAACATGTACCTATTTGTCGGGCAAACAAATTTTATTCTCTGCTCTAGCCTCCTTGCTATGAACTGTTCAATGATATATATGTATATGCAAGCAAATGCAACCAATTTTCGATATAATTCAATATTTGGTTCTGTTAGGCTAAATGGCTAAAGATTAGCAAACAAATAAACAAACAACACAAACATCAATCAATTAGTGAATTAGAGTTTTAAATTCATAACTTTGATACATAGTCAAAAATCAGATTTTTGATGCCAAATCACAACAATAGGCCCTATCTAATTTTGGTTCTCACACCAGTCAATAGGAAATATATAGAAATCTCACTTTCGTCGCTAGAAAATAAATACTGGCGACAGTGCCCCATCACCAGCATTATTCCCGGGCACTAGAGGGATTCTATATCTACCCAATATATTAAAACTTCGAACACACGTTTGCAAGACATATATGCAAAATCTTTATATACTGGATTGCCCAAATTCATATAAATAAATAATCAAATACGAATAATTGATTTAAATTTTCGAAACAAAATTGTTTTCACTTTGAAAATTTACTCTTCACACTCGTTCTAGGATACTACTGATCCCATCTGTAACGAGTCATCCCATTGGATATTACTAATCCAATAATCTGATGAATTCTTTCGTATTGTTCTAATGTGTCTTGTTCTCTGAAATAAAATTCAGTTTTTAAACAAAATAAAATTCAGATTTTAAACAAAATAAAATTCAGTTTTTAAACAAAATAAAATTCAGATTTTAAACAAAATAAAATTCAGATTTTTATATATTGAAAGTCGAAGTAAAAATCAGATTTTTATATATTGAAAGTCGAAGTAAAAATCAGATTTTTATATATTGAAAGGCGAAGTAAAAATCATATTTTTATATATTGAATAGCATCGTAAAAATTCGATTTTTACATATGTAGAGAATACGGGCGAAAGCGACAAAAAGGCGAGGTCGACGAAGATTTCTATCAAAGAAGAGCCGTGGAGTTAGGATAGCTATCGGTGAGAACTTCTCACCTTTCAATTTAATTTCTCTAGTTATATATATATACTAGGATGCAGACGGTGCTTAGTAGCACCCGACACAATCGTCCACAGACCATGGACTTGTTTGTTTGGTTGCAAATAGTTAGATTATTTGATTGAAATTGAATTGTTTGGTGAAATGAATTGATATGATTGATGTGTGAATGGCGTGGGCCTTCACTAGACCGGGGATAAGGCTAGGCCTTATCCCGTTTCTAGTATCGTGCCGTTATGCCGCCGAAATTTTCTAAAATATGTTAGAAAAATAAAAATATCATTTTATTGAATAAATGAACCAAATAGAATATTCATAGATTGAATAAAATGTTTTATCGTTAAAAATATAATTTTTAACGTAAAGGGGAATAAATAAATATTCATTTACAAACCGGACGGTTTGTTTATGTACACCTATTTGAAGGACATTGATTGGGACGATAAATTTTACACATCGCCCAACAGCACAAATAAAATATTTGGTTGATTGTTTGAAACCCCACACGGGTGTTGGGATGAAACTTGAAGTTCACTCATCCTGATTGATTAAATATGTCGATCGATTGATTGACAAGCTGCTATAAGCGTTAAATGTCTATATTTGATGCTTATACATTGTAGTGCACTTTGGTTGATGGTTGATTATTTTTCAATGCTATTATATACATGTGTTGTATGAAAATCCATATAATTAACATTATATGGTGATTGATTGGGCCTCATTCCAATTTAGAAAATAAAGAATATTATAAAATAACGGTTCATGTGTTGACAGTACTCATCCATTGAGATTGGTCATGTGTTGAACGAAATATTTTGATAATAAAATTTACATCTTTATCAATATAAAATAAAAGTTCATGTGTTGACATTACTCATCCATTGAGATTGGTCATGTGTTGAACGAAATATTTTGATAATAAAATTTACATCTTTATCAATATAAAATAAAAGTTCATGTGTTGACAGTACTCATCCATTGAGATTGGTCATGTGTTGAACGAAATATTTTGATAATAACAACTATTTTGAAAAAGAAATATTTGAAATAGAATATTTGAAAATAGAAATTTATGAAGCCGTGTTGATTAGATTGACGCCATTTTGACGTGAACGATATTTATATCGATTTTATTCATTTTAAAATGAATAATAAAAAGTAATTTTGAAATCGAAGATTTCGAAATGAATTGAATTGAAAACGATTTCGAAATGAATTGAATTGAAAACGATTTCGAAATGAATTGAATTGAAAACGATTTCGAAATGAATTGAATTGAAAACGATTTCGAAATGAATTGAATTGAAAACGATTTCGAAATGAATTGAATTGAAAACGATTTCGAAATGAATTGAATTGAAAACGATTTCGAAATGAATTGAATTGAATATGAATTCAAATTGAATTGAGATTTGAATTGAATAGAAATGAATTTTAAAACGAATTTATAAAGAAGAATTCAATTTTAAATTGAATTGAAATGGAAGTTGAAATTGCTTTTGAAATGAATTTAAAACTATTTATATAATTCGTTTTAAATAGAAATCGACGAAATATATATTATATATATTATATATATAATATAATGGCCTGAATAGAACGCGCCGCGCCGCGGCAGTTCGTGAATTTCGACCATTTATTTCAAACGGACATTACGGGAGATCCGACCGTCGGATTCTCCTAAAACCGGAACCGTTGGGTTCGTATCGAAAAGAGCTTTCTAACAAATATTAGAAATTAGAAATCTAACGGTTGGATTTGGAATTATGTCCAAATCAAATTTAAAAAAGGTCGCTATAAGTGCAGTTCGATGGCCATTGATGGAAATCGACTGTACGGGCCTTGATAAAATTATTAAAAATAGTAATAATTTGTGTAAAATCATAAGAAATGATTTGTGAAGATTTGGGATGAAAAACTCCATATTTGAAAAGATAAAAATAGATTTTTATCGAAATGAACTAGTTTTGAACTAGAAATATAATTCTATTTATTTTTAAATAAATAAATTGAATTTAAAAAGGATTTTAAAAATAACCAGAATTTCCAATGATTGCATTGGAGTGGATTTGAATCGAAATTGTCTTCGGAATATTTCGATGTTGGAATTCGTGATTATACAGGTGTTGTTATGGAAATTTGAAAGATATATATTTATATCGTTATTTCCAATACGACATTTGTTAGTCGTAGAATTCGATATTGAATATAAGCCGATATATTTTCTATTCAGAGCCTTGTATTGAATATCGAATGTGATTTGGGTTTGTCGTGAATGGTGTCTTCACTAACACTGTTCTTGAACCCAGTTGAGAAAAGATTAAATCTTTTTATTTAGATTTAATGAAGTGTACCAATTAAATAATATTTAATTGAAATTGAATTGATATTGATTTTTGGGTTTATCATGAACAGTGTTTTAAATAACACTAGTTCTTTAACCCGATAATTAATGGAATGTGATTTTGGGTTTATCGTGAACCGTGTTTTAAATGACACTGATTCTTTAACCCAGTCGAAGATTAAAACTAAGTGGAGTTTTAATGAATCTTTAATTAGATTGAAATGATCGAAAGTGGAGTATCACCAGTTTTTCTCCAGGCGATAGTTAAATCTTTAATTAGATTTGAACGTGAAATGGTAATTGAATTTACCGATAACACTGTGGTGTTAAATATGAAGTATTACCAGTTTTACTTCATGGGATAAATAGGTTGGGATTGGGAAATTAAAACAAATGATTACTTCGGTAGGGTTCGTTAATCCCGACTAGTTTGAATTGAGATTCAAAAATAGAATAAAGAATAAATTCAAGGAATTTATCTTGGATTAAATTAATGGGAACCTTTCCCTATGAATGTGAAATTTAGAAACTAACTGTCGGTTAGCCAAGCAGAATGGTTTTCTGAATATTGATCTGATGTTGGTTTCGGCCTTCGAGGTTAATATTTGGGGAATTATTCTCTTGATTAATTTACGGTTAGTGACTAATGAATTGGAATGAGGCGTATGTTGTGTTTGTGTAACACTTATTTAAAATATACGCGAGTTATTCGGAAAGACCGGGTTTATCCCATTCTGAATAACTGATACGACGATAAGTCGAAGATGAAGACGATGGTCGAAGACCGGAAGTCTTCACGTCGTTTGGGTGATTACTGATGATCTTGATTGGGCTGTACACCCAAGAAGATGGAAACAGTTGGTGATCGTTCAGACGTACTTGGAGATCGATGGATATGCGGGGTACTAGGTGCCTCCGGTTTCGTTCAGACCCAGAACGAACTTGTAAATGGACTGTGTGTCTGACATTGGATTTTAGTCTGTGTGATTGATTTCTATTAAATATATATCTGTTTGGCGGCGGAGAATTTATTCTCTTGCTTAACGCCCTTCTCTGAGACGTACGAGCTCAGGGGTTATATATTGATGGATATCAAACGCATGGAGTGAATTGCCTGTGTGGCATGCCTAAGTGGCAAAAGATCAAGGCTTCTGTTGAAAAGCAAAGTCTTGTGGTGATGATCAAAGCACGGCCTTTGTGGCTTAGCTTTGTGTAACGTTTACTTCGCGAGTTTCACACCCGGTATGAACCAGAAACGGGAGACGGACCTCAGGGAGGGCATGCGTTTCCTTCTAGCTAAAAAGTGGCGTCAGTGGTTTTACACGCCCTGACGAGTTTGACTTATGTGGTTGTTGCTGTTGCGAGGCGCCTCGGTTTGATCGGACGATCCGGGTCCGATGGAGTCATTCGTTGGCTCACTTACGCCCCAAAGGGCGGGGAAACGTAGTGTTCAGGCATAATAATCCACATCGGTGGACCGGCCCTGTCGCTCCATAGGGCAGTTGCGGCTGTTCCTGAGACATGGGCTAGATTGTCTCGAATCGGTTGAGGACTATCTTTTGCCTCGGTTCATAGACGGAAATCCAATTTCCAAATACGTGACATTCGCGGTTTTATTTGTAGAGCCTAGTATGGCGACATAGTGGGATGGGGCGCTCATGCCGTCTATGATTGATACTTATGATTTGAAGTTGTTTTATACACTATGCACTTATAATAGTATCAAATGATTTGTTTTCAACGTATCAAGCATTCTTGGCTATTATAAGGTAAAAACCCTATCCTCCGGCTTGCGATTGCATTGTGTGATGGGACCAGGGTCTTATAATAGCTTCATTTTTCTTTATTTAGCATTGCGCTGTTGTTTTTGCACTGGTATTCTTGGGAGGAAACCCGTTCCGTGTTATACGGCGTGGTCCCTTGATTTACCTAACTTTAAAAATAAAGATTAATAACTGTTTTAGTTCTCACACCAGTCACATGACTGACCTGGAGTTTATTGTTTTAACCTAAACTCCGGGTGCCCTTATTTTGACACGGGCAGCTAGTAGTTTTGGTTTTGCAGATTTATATTCACAGGATCCTGGTTTACAGCTGGAACGATATCCGGAAAGCTTTGTATCCGTATATCTCATTCTAGTTGTGTATTGTATTATTTTTCCGCTGCTATGTATTTAAATGTAATTTAAATCTCTGATATTTCTGTGTAATATTCATTTATACTCTGTATATTCTTGTAATCTGATGCATTGTTGTAATAAGCAATGAAATGTTCTTTTATATGTGTTCTACTGTGGCTTGTTCTCGAACTATCCGACGCTTTCCTTTACGGGGAAGTTGCGGGTCTTCACAGTTCTTGAGTTTCTAACCATACCAAATGTAAAAGCAAATACTGCAAAAGAATCAGAAAATGGAGAGGCAGCAAATTCATGATATCTGGTCAGTGCTTATATAAGGTCATCATGTGTGATATACTGGAAAATAAAACCCTATTCTCAGCATCACTAGGATAGTGATTTCACATTCTGGTTTTTCTGCATAAGGTCATTAGGTGTGATTTGAATCACTAGACATTTGACTTGTAAGATGTTATATATTACCTAAGACTTCTTGCTCAACAACTATCTTCAGTCAACAAAATACCCGATTATTTCTTGGAAAAAAAAGAAGCAATACCTCTGTTAGAACAAGAATCGTGTTCCCTTTATGAGAAATAAATTGCACACTTCATCCAATATGTCGATATTACTTGGATTTTTTCTTCTTCTTTCCTGATTTCCTTTTCTTCTGGCTGATCCTCGGCCCTCTCTTAAACACAGCCAACACTTCAATACTGTTATCAACAACATGATTATCATGATAATTAATTAGCCTGTTATACCTTTGAATCAGTTTAAAGGCTTTTGATATAGAAGATAATATTGGCGTTGAGTTAAAAGGCCATAATTTAGAGCTATGAGCCAAACTAGCAATAAAAATAATAAATAATTCAAGTAAAATGGCCGTTAGTCCCCTTTCCTTACAGCAACCATGTATAATCTCCTATTTATGCAGCTGAAATCTACCCCACTATATAATCTGATATAATCATCAAAGATATTGTTCCTAAAATACATGATACAATTTTCATTGTTGTATGTGTTGTTGAGCATGTGCAAATGGAATGATGAGAGGAAACTACAGTAAACCAATTTTATAACAAGCAATTTATGAACCAGGATAAACTTGCAATTGTAGATCCTTTAGCTTTGAGAGCAAGAACTTGGTAGCTCCTTCAATACCCTTTTTAAACTCCTCTGCCTTCTCAGCACTCAAGTTTGTTGGCAGAAGTTTAATGTACTTCTGCTTCACCTATGTAACAAATTGGTTTTTATCAAAAGTTGGTTGTTCCTATACAAAATACAAAAATGAACAGAGCATTGCCACAAATTTAGTGAACTGACAAGAGTGAATGGGAAAAAAAGAGCAAACCTGTAATAGGAATAAGTCGACAATGTCAACAACTTCAACAGCCTGGTCATCAACATGCTCATCGTCTTCGACACCTTGAGGAGAAAGGTTTGCACTGTCTACACTAATGGCTCCTTACACAACCCACTGTACAACTAAACATGTCCCCTTCTCCACCAACAACTGAACATGTCCAATTTCCTATCCAAACAAATGACACTAATAACGTTAGGTGATTGAAAGTAGCATTTTATATCTAACTGACTAGTGTACCCAAACAAATGACACAAATATTCATATTTTTAAACAAAAATGAATGAACAAGTTCAACTGTGTTGCAAACTCAGTTTGCCCGAAACTGAGTTGCAAACTCAGTTTGTGCAATATTCGGTTCGAAACTGAGATTGCGAACTCGGTTTGAAACAAGTTTGCTGCAAACCCAGTTCCGGACTGAGTTTGCGAACTCAGTTCCAGACTGAGATTGCGAACTCAGTTACGGACTGAGTTTGCGAACTTAGTTCGAGTTTGGACTCAGTTCGAAACTGAGTTTGTTGCATATGCATTAAGAACATCAGAAATCATTAGTGCACATAAACCAAATAACAAAAAATGTATCAGAAGATTGCAATACAGGCTAAGCTATGTCTCTACGGAAAAAAAAGTTCAAACTATATTAAAAAATTAGCAGTTTGCCACCCTACTAGTACAAGATTTTTTTCCCTAGCATGTTGTGTAATAGGGAATACTTCAACATATGAAAAAGGTAATATCCAAGATTTTTTAAAATAAAGAAAAGCCGTAAGCCAGAACTTACAGTTTAAAAAAAGGCTGTAAATGTGAACAATAGACTCGCTTACCGAAAGCCGACATCGACGCACATAAAGGAATGATTCGATAAGTGAAACCACAATGTACTTTTCTTTAGCACAAAGACGGGAACGGGCGATGAATGGAAGCGACCGGGAGAACTAAGCGTTTGATGAAAAGAATGAATTAGCAGGAGAAGACAGACACATTTATTCCCTTATAAAAACATGCAGTAGCATAGGAAAAAAAAGTCGCAGAATCGACGGAGTTACTGCATATATGATATGACAATTTGTCCAAATGCAATTGAACTGCACAGATGAAACCTAAATAAAGTAAGGTAATAGAAAAGTGCACTTTTTCTCATTTACAATGTAGTATATGTGATTTAAAGGTAGTAGGAAAATAAAAGGTATAGGTAGTTAAATATAAGCGTTGGAAAAACAGCAGCCATTAAACGGTTTCTTCCTACGTACGATATAAGCACAAATTAACATAATAAAAGCAGTCAATATAACATTATTAGTTGGCCAACTAGATGCTCATTCTAGTTCATGATTATGTATTGGGGACAGCGACAATTTGACGAATTATAGGCTTGCTTAACATGAAGTTACAAATAATGCTTGTAGAATTGTTTGCATGAAAAATTAAAAAATAAATTAACATTAAAAAGTGGATTTGAATAACAATGAAACCGAAAAACCTAAATAGCTGCAATCACACATCAATGTAAAACAAATAGAATGAATTTACTGTTAACACAGGTTGCTAATGTAATGGAACACAACGTAATTTAGAGCAAGTCGCAGTAAACAACAAGAAAAAATTCGCTGAAGCATTATCTATCACCAAATCTTGTCAAATCCTCTTCGAATCATATGTCCCTACAAGTAATCGTACGTAATTAGAGTTCTAGGTACAATATATATCAACCAGTAAAAGTAAATGAATTAAATTAAATATCAGTAGTACTACAAACATGGTATGCAGGCAGCAGTCATCAAATTGTGAGAGGTGATTCAATATCATTTAACAATTTCGGAATTTTCTTTAACAATACATTGTAGTTATGACTGAAGTTATGAATTTTCCGTTAACCTATGTTGCTAATATAATGGAACAGCAGTGTAAAACGAAATAGTAAATAGTTTGTTTAAGCATTCACAAACAAAATAAAACCATTAAAGGACATGTCCGGCATTGAGTAATATGAAAATAGACATGCAGGTTCATAGCATGGAAGTCAATGTTCTGTAGAATTTTACCCTACGAAAAAAAGAAATAATACTCAGAAAACTGAAAACAAATATGAAATTACTCTTATTTTGTAGCGGTGGGGATTACATGCAAAATTTCTTTATAGGTGTGGGGATTCGGGATTCGGGAACAATGCCTTGCAAACAGCAGTAAGGTTTAAAACGCCTTACCAGTCCAAATCCAGATGGCATGAAACGGAAACAATAAAGGAGCTGATTTGACACTCGTGATGCGTGTACGGCCGACGAAGGACGGACGTACGACATAGGAATAATTACAGTAATCAGGGAGTCATACGTTTGCGCTAAAACTATATGAACAACATAACCATATTACAAACATAGAATTGGGAAAATACCATAATCAAAAGGCCATAAATCGTAGGAAGCTAATTATGGACATATGGATTCGACCATGGACATTGGAATTACCTTTCGCCTCAATTCAAGCGTAGTTGTGTTGGTTAGAATTCAGTTGGCAGCAGAAGGGGTAAGGACGACAGTGTGATAATGAATACGACGAAAGTGACCAAAGACAATTCAATTTTGAACCCATCAACTGAAATTTGCGTCAATAGATCAATAGATCTCCACTACAGTCATTGCTAACTGATCATTTGAGCTCAACATAGTGGTTAATCAACAGCTTCTCCAACTTTATAACCTGGAAAAAAGTTTGCATTAAAGTTAAAGTCAAATAGCATACATAACCTCTCAGTAACTACAAACTTTTGCACCAAAATCAGCAGCAAACAACGAGTAAAATCTTAAGCTAATTGAACATAACTCTCTAACTACCCTTGCTAAGATACCTAACCATTATCATATTTACTTATTGGTGATTATTTTTGTCCACTTTTTTTTGATTTATCCAAACAACCAATTTTAATCCAACCAAATTTGTTTTTTTTCTTTCTTAATAAGCAATAATTAAATCATGGCATTCATGTTACAAAATAGATGTACTTCCGGAACTGAGTTCGCGAACTCGTTCCGGGACTGAGTTCGCGAACTCGGTTTCGGACTGAGTTGCCGAATTCAGTTTCGGACTTGAAGGTAGCAAACAGTTGTGCATTGCTTCTTGTAGTTATCATCCGGACAAGTTCATCATCATTGTACGTAAGCTTTGTCCGATATCAACAAGTGCATGAAGCGATGTATATGGTCCTGAGTCGTGTACTCTATGATTCACAACCACCTCACCCTAAATATCATGATCATATTTGTTTATGTAAATAACAGTAATATATTTTTATAATAAAAAAAGCCCTGAAATTCATGAATCTTACCTTAGGATTAATGATGAAGATCTTTCCTTTAGGAATCCCAACCTTTAAATAGTTGAATTCATCAGTGTCTCTATTGCCAAAACTAGCATAAAATGGGTTGGACTCGATTGGAAATAAAGCCTTTATTTTTTGTAACGTAAGGAATGAATATTTTGAGATGCTCTCTTCTCATTATCTCATAACATGCTATCAGCAAGGGGGGAAGAATAGAACAAAATACTGTTGGAAGACAGAAAAGGGTGCATAGAAAGGTTCTATTTAGTAACATAACAAACCACATCAAACTTACCTCTAAGCAAGAGATCTTGAATTCATGACGAGCTCTTCTGATAACTAAAATCAGTAAATGAACCAAATAAATTTCTGATAGTAATAGTTTGCAGTCATGTTAATGTTAAGAAAATTGGGGGAAAACATATATACACATCAGTACATAATTATTAAAAGAAAATATTAACAATCAACATGAAAATGTTGTAAACAGTTAGCTTTAGAATAATCATACTGCCAAATGGCTGCAAAACATGATGTTATCACGTTTTTTAAAATCCAGATTGATTGGCATGCTATCACATTAAGGAATATGATAAGTATATTTTCTACTCACTGTCTCTCACACACGATATCTATAAATGTGCGCACATGCACACGTGTGTCTGTGCACGCGCGCTTGTGTAAAGTAATTCAACATTTTTTGTAATAAAACATTGCACTAATTATTGGTCTCATATCTTATCCTCGTTTAACTGTCATTAGTAATGTGGCCTCATGCCAGTTTTTTTTGGCCATTTTACCTTTTCTAGATAATCCATATGATCCACTTGTATTTTGTATTAATCATTATATATGCAAAGTGATCCCAGAAAAAAGAGAAGGAAATATTATTCTGTATTTGGCCAAAGTAAAACTGACAAAGATTGGAAATTTAATCCTACAATTTCCAAAGCTTAGTCAGGTTCACGAAAAAAAATACTTATCATTGGAAAGTAGCGAAGAAATGTAGGAACCTTTCACTGCTATTTATTACATAAAGCTGCCACTGCATACACTCATAAAAGAATGTTAATACATAAAGCTGTCTGAATATAATAGTCAATATACATTCATCAAATAGCTTATTCACTGCAGACACAAGTAATTTTCCAGCAAAAATGTCTATTTTACATAGTTTCAAACTTTCTAATAACATGTACATATCAAATTTGATTTTACCATTTAATTTATCCACATTTGACATCTCAAACAACAAAATTTATGATATCCAATTCTAATGTCAACCAGTTTGTCAAACTCATATTACAGCTGCAAAACCCTTTTTTAATAAAAGAAAAATCCTTATCTTTTATTTAATGAAACCAATGGAATTTTTCCAATTTTGTTGTCAACTTACTAACTGCAGATGAACAGATCAGGTCACTGAACAATGCTATAATAAGAAAGCTTAACAAGAGTTTGTTATATATAGTTTTCAGTTTTTTAAACACAGGATCAAAATTACTGAAACAGATTGTAAAACCAACAAATAACAAGCACGAGCTATTAATATAATCTAACACTGGGGTGTACAGACTTGTGGACTAACCTCATCGCAAGCTTATAGTTAAATGTTTGAAAGATTGTGCCCAAAAGCCTTCTAAATGTTTGTTTAAATTCTGGGAAAAAATTGAATTTATAATACAATTATGGAACATGTTTTCCATGTCAAGGTAACAGGGATGATGATCAGACTCAGTACCAGCGGGGAAGATATCTATGTTAGCCAAATTACACCAACATGTGGAGCTTAACGGCAATTGTTAACTTGAAAAATGAAATTGATCTTATAGATTTATAATCCAGATGATCATATCTCGAAGTAAATCTGAACAAAAGTAAACAAAAATATCATACTTAAACTCAATTCAAAAACATTACCAACGTATCCAAATTAATGTTTAACAGTTTTGTTCAACCTCATCATGTCATCCACCTAGTATTATATTCTGTTTACCAAAAAAAAGAATAAATATTTATATTCTACGTTCAAATTTATAAAAACTTAAAATACATAAAGAATTGTGATATTCTATGGATACAGAAACAGATTGTGAAACAACCTAACTTATATTTTTTTTTTTGAAAGAACGTTATAGGCAATCACAAAACATAACATCCAATACTCAAGATATATAATATCTAACCCCATGTTCAGTGCCATAAAATGTATAAAGCCCCAACTTTCCAATGCTTGCATTCTACTTTAGAATGCAAAAATAATAACATGGAAATCTTACCTCAATCTCGAAGACTGCCTTGAAGTATCAACAAACAATTGAATCCCAGATAAAAAGGGCACATGATACTGAACTGATTCATCTTCTCCATTCAATAACAAAGGTAATCCATTTACGGTGAAGGGCGGTAGCCTTAAGTAAATTTAACTTTAAAGTAAATTTAAGTCCAAATCCATTTACTTTGAAGCTACTATTAAAAATTCAAAACTACAGATAACTACTTCTAAAACTGCTCTTTTGAAGATTCAAAACAAGTTGTCGTCACAAGCCCTTGGTTAACTTTTTGTCTAAAGCAATCTAATTAAACAAAAGCGCTGACATAACACAGTAGTTGCAAATTAATTTTCACCTTTCTATGCCCAGGGATGACAGCGGTAGTGGCTGCAAGAAACCGATCCAAATTTCCATCAGGAACCGAAGGCGTAGAACTTCCTGACTTCAAACTAACTGGGTTTGGTTTATGCAATTGAAATTGAAATTGAAGGCCAATTGGAGCGGAGGCCTAGTCTTCTTGGAGAGGAGTTGTGATGCGAGGTGATGAAAGTAGGAGCTGCGATTTCCCTTTACGCAATTGGAGTGTGGATTTTACTTCTAGGGTTTTCATCCAAAAGGGGGAAATGGGAAAGGAGAAAGAATTGAGATAATTGGAAAAGAAACAACCAAATTTTTTGGGTTGGTGAGAAACAAAAATTCCACGGGCAAAAAGACATGAGGGCAATTTGATACGGATCAAAGACTTACCAAAAGGAAGCAATCCGAAGCTTTAAGATCTACGGTTAGATTTGCGAGATTGGGACGACGCGGATCGGTTAAGCTATAGCAAATGAAATTTGATACGGCTATGAGCCGTATCAAATTTAATACGGCTTAAAGCCGTATCAAATCTCCGAATTCTAGTATGTCAAATTTGCTATTATGGTGTAGTGTCGCACAGGAAAACAGCTAGCTCTGCACTATTTCGTCACACAGCTTTATCTTTCTGCCGTACAGGTAACACCACTGTTCTTCTTTGAATTGGATATATCTTTTGCTAAAGGTACTTGTACAGCTAGCACTTTGTAGGCAGTGCATGAATTGTACTTTTATAATGGCTTCACTGGCTGATGCTTTATTTCCATATTCTTTATAAGGTATTTGTACAGTTATCATCTGTTCAAAATTTCTTTGTTGTACATCTAAACTATTGTTTTATTTCCGTATGCTATTACGCTGCACCTATTTATGCACTAGAATTAAATAGAGTAGCCTTAAATGGAAGAGAAACAACATATACCAGTTATATTTTAACATCTTCCATTAAAGTCCCAGTAATTACTCATACAAAAGCATACCATATATCAACATAAAGAATATGTGAACACAAAATTGTTTTTAATATAACTATATGAAAAAAAACTGATATCTTACATGTGCCGAAAATTCAGAAATATTAATGGTTGAAGATTAATAGGAGTATCAATATATACATACTTTTTTATGAATCAAGTTAGTGCTTCGTATATTATATGATGCAATCGGAAATCAGTGAACTTGAAATTTTGATTTATAGAGAACGGTAATATTATTTGTGCACTTTGTAGGAATGACATCACGTAGGAACTTTAATAGTAAATATACGGGCAACAAAGCAAATAAAGCTTTCGAGTGCAGGGCCACATTTGCATTAAATCTTGAAATGGAAAAAGATTTTCTTCAGTTATGTGCACGAAAACTCAGTAAATAAGGATATAAAGGTGCTTTGACTTTAGACTCGTGTAAAAAACTGGAGAAAGAGTTTAATACAAAGTGGAATGTCAACTATGAACATAAGCAATTCAAAAATCATTATACCTATTTAAAAGAAGATTATTCAACGTAGACTAAAATAATTGGTTGTCTGGACATGGATTCAATGCTGAGACGAATACCATAAATTAGTCATCTGAAAAATGGGATGATGTCATTCAGGCAAGTTCATCATGTTTTATATTGTTTAAATAGTAATTTTATTATTTTTATCATACTTTGAAAATGATTTGTCTTGTTTATTGCACATAACAGCAGTATCCTAAAGCATGGAAATTTAGAAATAATCCTTTAGAAAATGTTGACATGTTGAAGGAGATATTTGAAAGTACTATTGCAAAAGAAGGACATGCATGGTCATCTGCATCATATGATCCACCTCCTAATACAGACAACGCTCAAGCAAAAGATGAAAATAGAAATGAAGCTAATGCAGAGGTAGAAGAAGAACGTTTGCCTACTTATGTGGAAGATGAGTTTTTTGAAGGTGTCGCAGTAACTGGATCGCAAACTAGTCCACCTAGTAGAAAGGCAGATGATAATGGCTCACCTAAATTCAAACCTCGTTCGTCTACAAAAAGAAAACGCGGCAGCTCAGGTGGTGAACCAGTGGATAAACAAATTGAAGATTTAGTTGGATTAATAAAAGGACAAATGGAAAAGGAGGAAGATGCAAATGAACGTTCGATCGATGCCGTAATTATTGCATTAAAGGAATTAAGGGACATGTGTGTTATATCTCAGCAGGATTATATGAAAGCTAAGATATTATTTTATGACAAACAAGAGTTGAGGGCAACTTTTTTGGATGAGGAGATCATAGTTAACAGACTTGAATTTTTAAATTATGTATTAGACGTTTGAAAATGATTTGCTTAGTGGAGATGATGGACTTTTTAGGTTTTATTTTGAAATGAATAATTGTTTAGAGCTGAACTAGTAATTTATGTCTGCTTAGCATGTTGTACTTAGGTATGTCTTTGATATTTTCATGAATAAATTTGAAGTTTCTTTTGGTTTCATTTCATACATATTCTATTTTGGATATAAAGCTTATATGGTAATAAATAGTGATGATATTTAGTTATATTATGATCATCTTTCATCCCTTTAATATATGATCTTCAAGTAATACAAATATGTTATATTTATGTTATTGTAGGATGACGTCTAAAGAAAGGCTCTTAATGATGTTGTTGGCACTTTCAGTATTACTTAAGAACAAGAAACGTAAAAATGGTACACAGAAGGTTCTAACTTCATCCCTTTCTAGAAAAGAGTACATAAAAGAGCTCTTGAATGGTCCTTCGGTTGTGATGTATGATAAATTTAGAATGGATAAATCATCATTCGTGAAGCTATGTTGTTACTTTCGAGAAAAGAATTGGCTTCATGTTAGCAAATATGTTGATGTTGAAGAGAAAATGGCAATGTTTTTATCCACCATATGCCATAACGTTAGAAATCGGATTGTTAGATATCGTTATCAACATTCAGGTCAAACAGTCAGTAAGTATTTTTATGATGTATTGACGGCTATGAGAGACTTTTCTTGAGAAATGATACTTCCGTCAGATTTCGACAAACCAATTGAAAAAATACAGTTTCATGTACAACTAAGAGAAGGTGCTTTCAAAGGTGCAATCGGGGCATTGGATGGTACATTAATAGATGCAAATATTCCAATACATGATCAAATTCCATTCAGAGGCAGAGGTCGGTGTAACTGCTATCAAAATGTTATGGCCGTATGTGATTTCGATATGAAACTTGTCTATGTGATGGCAGGAAGGGAAGGAGTAGCTCATGATTCATGGGTGCTCAATGAAACAATTCGTAATCCTGCTAATAACTTCCCTATGCCTTCATTATGTAAGTAAATTACACAAGTTTACATTCAAAATGAATTGTTGTTGTATTATGCTTATTTTTTTCCTCTTCTGTTACAGATAAGTATTACCTTTGTGACGCGGCTTACACAAATACCAGAGGATTTCTATCTCCTTATCGGAATACACGTTATTGGTTGAACAGTTACAGAAACAACTCCGCGGCAAATAAAAAAGAAAATTTTAATCATGCACACATGCGATTAAGAAACGTCATCAAACGAAGTTTTGGTATTTTAAAGAAAAATTCCCCATTTTAAGTAAAATGCCTCCATACAAATTTTTCGACCAAAGAGATATTGTTATAGCATGCATGGCAATACACAACTTTTACGTCATGTCTCGCTTGACGATGAATTATTTTTGGAAGCTGAGCAAGAAGAAGACGTCACAAATGAGGAAACAAGCACTGGAATTGATAATCAAGATCCGCCACAGGTTCCACCAACTTACAATGAAGTATTTTCATCTGAGTTATAATCTTTTATGTCAAATTTGCGTGATCAAATTGCAGATCTTCTCTAGTTTTTTTAATTAAATCTAGTAGTACTGTTAATAAGTTTCTTTGATTTTAGTTCCATGTAGGCAGCCAATGAAAAATATTTCTATTTTTAGTTTGTAATAACTCAAGACACGTAATTTCATTGTTCATGTCAAATAATACACGAACTAACCGTGAAGGCAAATTTGTCAGGTAACAAGTTATTACAAAAAAACCATATTTTCAATCAGTACTTAACCAAACAACATTTTCACATTCAGCATTCAACACTCACTTTTCTGCAATCAGCATTCAGCATTCAGTAATCAGCACTCAGCATTCAACATTCAACAATTTTAACAAACGATACCTTAGTTAATCTGAATCTTCAAATTTGGTAAATTAGTTCTAGGTGGCTTCATGGACGCTATCTACTTAATAGGAATATTGTAGCGATTCCATTAATGTTTGGAAAAGTTTGCTTTTTCACAGTGGAAGGTGGAGAGAAGCAAGATGACTCTTTCTTGGTAGATACTGTGACAAAAATTTAATTTGGTCCATCTGTGGTGGATTCAAACAAATCAAATTTCCTAGAAGATGGCATTAGAGATACGAATGCTGATTATATGCCAATGCGAGGTGGATTATCCAAGGGAATTGCAGATTTGAAAGAGATTACCATGCTGTCTTTGGCGAACAAAGTCCAAAACTTTCCCAGGTTGTTTCCCCTATTTAATTAAGATCCGTTTTATTTACTATGCTTAAAAAATGTTTCACTTCGTCTTGACAGATTGTTGACTAGGAATGTTTGAATCATATTGAGAGGACATCCTTCTTGTCTTGATTTGAGTAGAGTACTGTATATTGGTGTAATGTATTATTTTCAACAATTAGTTACTGAAATCCTTTCCCATAATCATATAAGTTCCCTGCTTTATCTTGTAGGAAAGAGAAATCTTAGTCCTAACATATGTCAAGCCGTCCTAACCCATTAAGAAATTGATTCACTTCAAATAATCAATTGCTGGCTATTTTTTGGTTTTGTTTTGTTGATTTTTATTCTGGGATATCAACTGTTTGCAAAAGTTAAACTCTGTATGTATGTATTAACATACTGTCCTTGTCTTCTTCAGTTTGCATTCCCCTGTTTTTGTCAGGTTGCATTTAAATAAGAGAATTGGAATGTTCAAGTATATTAGCAACCATGGTGCACTTTTATATGTTGGCTATTTCTCTGCACTATAGCCTGCAATCTGTGTGTATTCCGAGCTCCTCCAAATTTTTATATAGCTACATGTTTCATTCTAGTTTTTGAAACTCACTTCTCTACTTACATCTGATCTGGTTAGCTCATAAGCCAGACTTCATTTGTAGGTACATGTGTGTGAACATATATGGGCCTTGTTCGAGTTACATTATCTTATTGTGGTTTGATGATTAGGCGGTAGTTATATCCTTGTTTTTGGGCTCAAAACTTGCATCGTTCCCCTTATTCTTTTACAAATTTTATTAAAGACTCAACCAAAGGGTTACTTTTTGGATAAAAAGCAGTAGTAGCAACAGCATGGCTGCTGCTAGCGACTGATGTTGTAGCAGCAACAATAGTGAAAAGAAATTAATAAAAGAAAAATAGAAAAGAAGATAATATCTTTAGTTGTTGTATATAGATGACTTTGCTAATATTTCAATTGTTCAACTGTTATTTTTTATTTGCAGTTAAGTTTTGTAAGCATGGCTGTCTGCATGTCTACAATTGCATAATACATATACTATGACAAAAATTTACTATGAGCAACCAGACAACATTTTTTTAGCAGCAAATTGTAGTTGGTTGTTGCTTGGGCTTTCATCATTCTTTAAGGTGGGGGAAACACTGCTAAACATCGGACTTAGGATGCTTTGTTTCTGCATGTTCCCTGCACTTCACTTCGGATGTTACGCATACAAAGGTTTGCATGCATACCTTGCATTGAATTGACATGGCCTTCATTTTTGCTTCAAGATGGCTTCAATTTGAACCTTTAGAGGCGTTCATCTGCTTCTCCGGGTTTCTTTGTTCATTTTCTATAAACTTTGAAATTGATGTCTCTCTACATGAGTAGGTGCTCGCCATGTGCTCCAAGCACACTACCCAAGAACATTCATCAAACTCTGGAATTCAGGATCACATAAAATGTGGAGACCTCAAATGGCATCTTCTCCCTCAAAGAAGAACTGGTCTACCACCCTAAAACCAAGCCACAAAACTTGCCTGCACCTTCTATATAAACATACATACATACATGCACCATTATCTCATTGAATTCATCAACTACTTCCAAGTCTTCAGTTATGTTGATGAGCGACGGGTTCCGAGGTGGACATGAATGTCGATTTTCAGATGTCCGAGCTTGCTTTCTTCCAACTGCAAAGTCCCTCATCAGGAGGCTCGATGAGCTCAACATTCGTGTATGTATTTTTCCTTCATCATACTGTACATCAGAGAAAACATGGCAAAGATCACTGTAATTAATCATTGCTTTTGAAATGTTGTCGAAATGCAGCTTAGGCATTTAGAGGAGAAGCAAACGCTACCAGAAGCCTATTTTGCCGAGGACATGAGGCGAAAGGGCCTGATTCAGCAGGGTAAGTCAATAACGACTGCTCTTCAAGATGTATGACTTAAAGGAACGCTTGTTGATCGAATTTATTTACTGGAAACGCGCATTCTACAGGTTTTGTGTTCTATTTGTGGACAGTTTGTTATTATGCTCTTGATTTATAATGCGTTTGTTAATGGGCTTTGTAGCTAAGCTCTGAACTTAATAATAATGGCGGCAGCAATGCTGAGAACTGTAATGCGATCCAGAGTGTTCAGAAGATAGATAAGAGTAAAAAATAGAAGAATTTGAAGGAAGCCATTGAGAACATGGTGAAGAAAAAGAAGAAGAGAAGGATGGAGAAGACTAGAGCTTACAAGAGATGGTTCCCAGTAGGATGTTAAAACTGTTTCAAGATGTATATTCTTTCTTTTTTTGAATATTTTTGTTGATCTTATTTTTTCATTCTTATTATTGTTTGAACATGTTACATTTAACATAGATGTTTGTATTTTTTGTGTGATTTAGTTCCATTTTTTCATAGTTATGTCAGTTATATTTGTAAGCAATGATATTTAATATACAATAACGAACCATATAAAGTAAATATAGATAATGTAGAATAAACCGCCATGGATTTTATTTCAGTTGAATAAACTGTTACATGATACAACCCTGAAACTATGCACCCTAAAAATAGCCGTTTTAGTGACAAAAAAAAAAGAATAAGGTTCAAAAAAGAGGAAAAAAAGGTGTAAATTTTAAATCTAGTTTTGGCGTATGTAAGGCATAGGAAAATTTAATGTGTAGGAAACATCTGGCGTAGGAAGGGTGTAGGAACCGTCTGGCGTATGAAGGGCATAGGAACCATCTGGCGTAGGAAGGGAATAGGAAAATTATCTAGCGTAGGAAGGACGTAGAAAACCGTACAACGCAAGGGGTAGGGAAGACGTAGAAAATATATTTGCCACGCTTGAATTTTCGATGTCAGGTTTGACGTAAGTACGGCGTAGGAAACTAATATTTCCTATGCCTTACCTACGCCAAACTGGCGTAGGAGAATCAGAAAATTCTTGTAGTGACAGAGGTGCATTTCTACAGAAGGCAGCTTTTAGATAATAGGAGAAGCTTGAACTGGTTCGTGGAGACTTATGTGGACTAATCTCACCATCTACACTAGGAGGTAACAATTACTTTATGCTTCTAGTTAATGATTATCCATGCTTTATGTGGATATTTCCGTTGAAGAGTAAAGGGGAAGCTTTTAAGTCTTTCAAAAGGTTTAAAAACTTGATTGAGAGTGAACCTGTAAGAAGAGTAAAGTATTTCAGAACAGATCATAGGAGTGAGTTCACTTCTCATGAGTTCAAGAAGTTCTGTGATGATGAGGGTATAAAGAGGCATCTAACTGCACCATATTTCCCTTAACAGAATGGTGTGGTTGAGAGGAGAAACCAAACTGTCATGGAGATGGCCAGAATTTTGATGAAAAGCAAATGCATGCCAGTAAAGTTTAGGTATGAAGCAATCCGAACTTCTGTGTATATTCTGAATAGGGCTCAAACAAAGAGTGTGGAGGTGATGATACCCTGTCAAGTTTGGCATGGGAAGGCTCCAAATGTACAACACCTACGTATATTTGGATGCTTGGCTCATGCTAAGACAATGTCTCCTCATCTCACTAAGTTGGCTGATAGAAGCATAAAGACAATGTTTTTTGGATATGAGGAAGGCACTAAGGCTTATGGATTGTTGGATCCAAACAAAGGGAAGATTTTGGTGAGCAGGGATGTGATATTTGAAGAAGGAAAAGGGTGGTCGTGGAAAGAGTGTCAAGACAGGGAAATGGAGAATGGTGGAAACACATTCATAGTTAGTGTGAGTGAGAAAAAAAATGGAGAAGGTAATGTGACTTCAACACAAGGCTCTTGTGAGGGAGGTGAAGAAGCATCACCTTTTCCATCACCATAAAATTCTCCCATAGGCACACCTAAATCAGATGCCAGTTCAAGATTAAGTGCAAGTCCACTGAATTTCAGATCCCTAGAATAAATTTATGATGCAACCATGTAAGTGATTGAGGAAGCAAGTGTGTGTTTCTTATCTATTGAGGAACCTACAAACTATTCTAAAGCTGATGGAAATAGAAATTGGAGGAAAGCTACGACTCTTGAGATCGATTTCATACAAAAGAATGGAACTTGGGAGCCATAAGGCCTACTAAAGAATCACAAAGTTATGGGTTTGAAGTGGATTTTCAAACTAAAGAAAAATCCAGAAGGAAAGATCATCAAGCGCATGTCCAGACTAGCTGCAAAGGGGTATGTGCAAAATTTTGGGTTAATTACAAAGAGGTGTTTTCTACTGTAGCACGGATAGAGACAATAAGAGTTTTGTTAGCTTATTCATCACACAGAGGATATAATGTTCATCACATGCATGTTAAAACGGTTTTTCTTAATGGAGAGTTGAAGGAGGAAGTGTATGCCATGCAACCACAAGATTTTGTTGAAAGAAACCATCCAAGCAAGGTGTTTAAACTGCACAAAGCCTTGTATGGCTTCAAATAAGCGCAAAGAGTTTGGAATGAAAAGCTGGATAAGTGTTTTAAGTCCATAAATTTTGAGAGATGTCCTTTTGAGCATGCTATGTACATAAAGAAATCAGGAAATCATGTCACAATTGTAGGGGTGTATGTCGATGACCTTGTTCAGGCTCAAACACAGAATTCATTCAAAGCTTCAAGTCAGAGATGATGCAAACGTTTGAGATGAGTGATCTGTGGCTCCTTAGCTACTATTTAGGGATAGAGGTGAAGCAAGACAAGGATTCCATAACTTTGTGTCAGTCAAGTTGTGGCCACTTCAAGATAGAGTAAAATTTTGATTGAACAGAAAATCAAAAGCCTTTGATTTGGAGGGGGAAGATGGTTATAGCTAGGGGTTTTCAGGTGGTTCCCACTTCGTGGAGGCGGAGGGAGGTCGTCCAGTCATAGTCAGGTCAGTGGTGGAGGTTCTAGGTTGAGGTGATGGCCAAGGAAAGGAAAGGCAGTAAGGTTTTGAGTAAAAAAGGAAGATGATTTTGGGTTCATACTAAAGGCCTAGTGGTTTTTATGGGGAAGATGGGAGGTCAAGGGTTTTCTGATAGGCGGCGCAAGATGAGGTGGTGACAGGGTACGACAGCAATGCAGGAGGTGGTTGGGAGATTTAGGTCTAGATTTTTCACAAAGCAAAACCAATTTGAAATTGGAAATTAGAATTAGAGATAGAGATTAAGAATTATATTAACAAATTAGAAATTATCTTGGGATTGATTTGTGGAAGAAAGAGATTTAGATTTCTTAAGGAGGAAGTTTACGAGGGAGGGAGAAGAAACAAAAATTTTTTAGTGAATAAGAATGAGTATACAAAGAAAAGTCTGTAGATAACTTCTTGGAGACTAAAGAAATTCACAACGTAAGATTATATGTAGTTGGACAAGGTGTAAAAGAAAATTTCCCACAAAGCTAGATACAAGCATCTGTGCAGAATAAAAGAAAGAATATATAATACACACTTAAAAATCGTCCATTTGCGCATTTTTCCACCAAAAATGAATTTTCTAAAGCTCTAGAACTCTGATTGCAATGGAACAAAAAATGGAAATCATCTTTAAAAACAAGCTTTATTTCAAATTTCAAATTTCAAAATTTAATTTATAATTCAACTTTGACCAAATTTGGCCAAAATTTCAAATTTATTATTTTAATCTATTTTGTTAAATATAAAATCAACGTTTCTAAGTTAATATTCCACTATTAGATTAATAACTAATTTCTCGCCATTTAAAACAATTAAGTTTCGAATTAACAATGAACTCTATTATTTCAACTTAGACATTCATATTTATATTCAAAATTGAATATAAATATTCAAACAACCACTATGAGAAAACAAATATTTTTCAGTGGAAAAATCCGTTGCTAAACCCTCGCTAAAAGCCTGTTAGCAACGGATTTGCAGCAGAATACGGTTGTCGCTAAAAAACACGTCGGTTTTTTATGCACAATTTTGCGATGGAAATTAACGACGATTCTCCATCACTTCACCATCGTTCTTTGATATATTATCATTTCGTTTTAAAATATTTCACCGACGTTTTACCGACGGATATATATAACATAATAAAATTAGGAAATATTTCCCCGTCGCTAAATGCGCGCTATTTAGGGAGCGATTACCGATGGAAATATATTGTAAACATTTTGCATTCTAGTTATCCATCGTTAAACCATCGCTATCTTTAAAATATCAGTTTATGCTTAGTGACATTTTAGTGTCGATTTTGATATAAATTCCATCGGTATTCCCTTTCTATTCTGCTTATATATTGTTTTTTTGCCATCGCTACAAATCGAGATACATATATATATATATATATATGTATGTATGTATGTATGTATGTATATATGCATTGTAACAGCCCGCGTTTTATGTATCGGAAGATCGTAAAATATTTTTATTTTATTCCCTGAGGGTTGGATCATTCTCATCTTTTGATATGTTGCTTACGGGGATGTGAGACATGTCCATAATTTTTACCGATTCTGTTTGTGACCATTTTCCCCCTGTTAGTCATGTATAGGGTATAACTTTTTGACTCAGGTCGGATCAGAGGGTG
This sequence comes from Allium sativum, assembly GCA_030737875.1. Classification (NCBI taxonomy): domain Eukaryota; kingdom Viridiplantae; phylum Streptophyta; class Magnoliopsida; order Asparagales; family Amaryllidaceae; genus Allium; species Allium sativum. Next base: position 8,224 of record JASFAX010001029.1, on the reverse strand, counting down.
AGACCTGTGCCATTGGAAAGGAATTGATGATTGCCGTTCCGTAGAGTGGTTACATTAAGGATTTGGCTCAGCGGTTTGGGAGGAATTGCTGTTTTAAGGTTTTTCAGTTGGTTGTTCAGGTATTGAGAGCCTAACGGGATGAACTGGGGAGGCCCATTAATGGGTTGGTGGAAACTATAAATAGGGGGTGAGGGGTATAGAGAAGAGGTTACTTCTCCCATTCTCTCATTTGGTGGCGTTGAGCTCCTTCTTCCTCTAACACCTTTCCACCATTAAAAATCCAAATCTAAGGAGGGAAATCATAGATCTACACCATTGGAGGCTAGATCTACATCGACTGAAGCAAGGATTCATCGGAATAAGGAGATTTATGCAAGGTGCTTGCTGTCCGGATTCTTATTTCATCAATTTCAGCTTGTTTTGGAGAATCGATGAATAATTTGCATCTCTCACATGGATTCAATGAAGTAAATGAGTGTTTGATCATGTTTTTCATCAAATTCAGGTTGTTTCCATAGATCCACATCATGGTAATTCCTATTTCATATGAATCACCTTAGGATCTGATTTAGTAAGTTAAAACCGGAAATTCCTATGCTATTTCATGCGTTTATGTAAGTTAGATCTATCATTTTGTTCATATGTTCATTTATCATGATTTTGGTGAAATTTGCATAATTTTGGTAATAATCGTCATATTCATGTTGTTAGTGATTTCATAACATGCTTATAGTTGTGTTGAATGAATTAGATGAGTATATTTCATCGATTGTGTCGATTGGCATAGTTTTGGTCGAAATTGGACTTAGATTGGGGATGTACAGGCCAGGGGTCACACCAGGGCTATGACAACGTTTATGAAATGCTGTTAAAAGCTGTGGTCGATTGCACCTATGACAACATCTGTGAAATGCTGTGTCAGTCGCATATGAGTTTTGGGTCGCACCTATGACAACATTTGTGAAATGTTGTTGTCGGTCGCACCTATGACAGCATTTGAGAAATACTGTGGTCGATCACACGTACGATAGCATTTGTGAAATGTTGTGGTCGGTCATGCATGAGTTTTGGGTCGCACCTACTACAGTATTTGTGGAATGTTGTGGTCGGCTACACCTATGGCAGCATTTGAGAAATGTTGTGGTCGTTTGCACCTACAGCGACATTAATGAATTGCAGTGGTCGGTCGCGCATGAGTTTTGGGTTGCACCTACGACAACATTTGTGAAATGCTGTGGTCAATCGCACCTATAACAGTATTTAAGAAATGTTGTGGTCGGTCGCACCTACGACAGCATTTGTGAAATGTTATGGTCGGTCGCGCATGTGTTTCGGTCGCACATGGATGCAAAATTGAACCAAGGGATATAACAGCATTTCAGAAACGCTGTAAAAGGCTGTTTTGACATTTTGGCTAGTTTTTCATACCGAAAAGGCTGGAGATGCTATAAAATGCAGTATCGACCAAACGATGCTTGTGTTTGAGTCGATAATGGTTCTAGCTTCGACACAAATTCAGGTAGGAAGGATCAAAATGTTGTAATGTGTTCGTTGATCGGTGAAAAGCAACGAATAAGCAGACAACTCAAAGGTGTTGGGTTGTTGATAATGGTTACTCGAGTGGGACTTGAGTTTATGATTAGTCACCAAAGATGGTTAGAGATGCGTAGGCCGAGAGATTATCGTTATTGTAAGTTCTAGTAGACTCAAAGCAGCGGTACTTTGGGCAATCATGAAGGGCCTCGTACCTTGGGTAGTCGTGAAGGACCTAGTTGTCGAGATTTGAGAAGACAAACATACGAGTCATGATGGCATATGGAGTTGTGCTAGAACTGGGGTTACCATTAGCCCTTAACATATGGCAGTCATTATGGGCCATCATACAATTAGCGATGGTTTTAAAGCAGGATTGGCGGTGATAGCCGGAGTCCGTCATGGATGTTTGGATGTTTTGTTATACCATCTCATGTGGATTATCCAATGTTTGATGTTTCTTGAGTGCTTGACTGATATTGGTTTAGGCCTCTGGGGTAAGTACTTAAGGGATATTAAACTCGATTAGGATTATCTACGTGAGACCTAATTAATCTGGATGCTATGAATGTTATTGATGGTTGTTCTGATTTCCATGGATGAATTTTTGTTACCTTGGTTATGATGAACTGTAAAGGCTATCACTGTCGGACGTGGGGAAGATAGGTGAGAGTTCTTCTCTAGTGTTGGGTAGTGGTTGGTAAATCTACCCATTCTCATATACTTTATTGATGAAGTTTGTTAGTTGTTTTATCGCTCAATAAGACTGTTGTCTGACTCAAGGTAACAGGTTGATCGATAACAGGTGATGCTTTAGTGAGGAAGATGATGCTGATCGATAACGAGAGGAGGCTCACGTACCAATTTTATTACTATCTAGTATTTTCAGTTTCCGCTAATACTATATACTATGAGCGAAGTAGTGAGGACCTTTGTACAAAAATATTGTCCTTTGTTGTACGGATCTTTCTATGGGTTCTGTTAAGATTTTTCAGGTTCTGTGCAATTGGATTTCACTATTATTACCTGTTGTTTATGTTCTATTATATCTTATCCTTGCGCTGTGAGATTTACGACAGGTTCCGATGATGTTTACCTACTTTAATGATCGTCCATAGCTACCTGGCACACCTTTTTAGCGCATTATTCCTCTTGTTTAGTGCGGGGGCTGTAGGTGGTCGTTACATTTGGTATCAGAGCTTTGGTTATCAATTTTAGCCAAAGTTTTAAAACATAATCACGTATGAGAGACGTACTTATAGATTTCAGTTGGATGCTTACTATATATATTAGCATATATAGTAGTAGCGTTTGTTCTCTTTTAGTAGTTTTTCTTGGAAGTGGCTAATTATTCTAAATTGCAGATTTAGAATGAGTAGACGAGAATCAAGAAACGCTGCTAGGGGAGCTAATGCTGGAGGGGTAAAAGGCGGTGAACCAAATTACCTGGCCATGTTTGAAGCCATGGCAGAAGCATTTATGCGAAGGGTACCCGCTCTAATTGCAGGACCAATACATGTCGGTGTGCGAGTTGCTAGAGTAGTAGATTTTGCAAAGCTGTGCAAGGATTTTACATCTCTAGGAGGAAAACCATTCAAAGGAGCTAAGCTAGTTGAAGAGGTTCGGAGGTGGATGGATTCTTGTGTTCGTATCTTTGGGGACTTGGGAATTGAGGATGCAATAAAGAGGAAGCTTGCATCAAGGCAACTGCAAGGCAGGGCCATGGAATAGTTGAATTCTATTACACTCGAGACTCTAGAGGAATAAATTTCATGGGAGCAATTCCAAGCTATGTTTGAAGAAAAGTTTATCCCCACTGCTCAGAAGTCCGTTCTCTTCAAGAAGTTCGTAGAATTGAAGCAGAAAGGGAGATCAGTTCTTGACTATATTTCTGATTTAGAGGCCTTGTCCAAATATGCTCATTCATATATTGATACACCCTATCAGAAGAACGATAAGTTCATCATGGGTTTGGATGATTATATAGGAAAGCCGTTGGTGGATCATCTGGATGATTCATTTGAGAAGCTCGTGGAAAAATCTATTCGCCATGAGAGTTTGTTTCCTAAAGAGGCCAACGTTGTCACTGCAACCAAAGAAGCACAGAAACTACAACAAGGTGGCAATAATAAGAAAAGGAAGCAGCAACAACAGAAAGGGAAGGATGGCCAAAAGAAACGCAAGAGTGAGTCAGCTTTCTTTAACTATCAGCAGAAAGGCCATTTTGCTAACGAGTGCATAAATCCAAAAGTTGAGAGGAAGTGTCACAATTGTGGCAAGCCTGGGCATCTCAAAAAGGACTGTCCAGAATCAGCTAAGGGCAAGCAGATTGTGAAGTCATATGCTTTGGAAGTCGTGCCATCTTCTTCACGAGCTCCTACTGCAAAGGAGAAGGGTAAGGGTGTCGTCATTCAAGGTACTCTTTCTGTTAAAGGTATTTTAGTTCGAGTTTTGTTTAACACTGGAGCATCGCATTCATTCATTTGCAATGAGTTTGTGTGTTGCTTGGGTTTGGAACCCAAGATTTGTGATAGACCATTGATCATGACTAATCCAGTTGGGGGTTCGTCTAGTTTGTGTATGATATGTTCTGGTCTAGTATTGTCGAGTGATGGTTGCTCTTTTGTATGTGACTGCTTTGTTCTTAACTTCGCTGGCTTTGAGATCATCTTGGGCATGGATTGGCTCAAGAGGTATGCGGTAAGAGTGAATAGCGAGAATTTAGAGGTGAGGGTCGGGGATGTGGAAGGGCGAAAGGTGTTGATTAGATGTAAGCGTGAAGACGGGGTCTTCTTGAGTTATCTATATTCGCTTGGGATTCCACAAGAAGACCTGTCATCTGTGCTGATCGCTAATGGGTATGAGGATGTCTTTGACTAGGTCAAAGTGTTGCCGCCGCATCTTGAGATCGAGTTTAGGATTGATTTGATCGAGGGTGCTAGACCAATTGTTATGCCTCTTAGATGGATGGGGCCTAAGGAACAACGAGAGTTGGAGGTGCAAGTTCGAGACCTTTTGAGAAAAGGATTCATTCGGAGAAGTGTTTCCAAATGGGGTGCACCAGTCGTGTTTGCAACCAAGGCAGATGGCTCGTTAAGATTGTGTGTGGGCTATCGTGAGCTGAACAAGGTGATTAAAAAGAATAAGTATCCGTTGCCAAGGATTGATGACTTGTTCGATCAACTTCACGAAGCCAAAGTGTTTTCTCAGATGGATTTGGCAACGGGATTTCACCAGTTGAGGGTGGCTAAGGATAGTGTTCCAAAGACCACTTTTAGGACACCATTCGGGTTCTTCAAATGGTTTGTGATGCCATTCGGGTTAACTAACGCACCAGCATGTTTCGTGGATCTTATGAATAGGATTTTTAGATATTTATTGAATATGTTCGTGCTTGTGTTTGTGGATGATATTCTAGTTTACTCCAGGAATGGGAAAAAACACAGGACGCACTTGAGAGTTGTGTTAGAGATCTTTCCAGAGCATCAGTTGAAAGCCAAGTTCTCGAAGTGTCACTTCTGGAAGGATGAAGTGAGGTTCTTAGGCCATGCAGTTTCTAGAAAAAGGATAGCAGTTGACCCCGCTAAGGTGCCAGGTTGGCAGTAATTCAATACTAGGATATACCTAAGAATGCGACAGACGTGAGAAGTTTCCTTGGGTTGGTCGGATATTACCGACGGTTTATCAAGGATTTCTCCAAAGTAGCTGCATCATTAACGGGATTGACATAAAAAAAACCTATTGTTTACATGGGTCGCAAAGTGTGAGCAAGCGTTTGGGATCCTGAAGGAGAAACTGACGAGTGCTCCTATGTTGGCCATTCCAAGTGGGAATGAAGAGATGATTTGTATACCGATGCATGTGGTACTAGACTTGGAGTAGTGCTAATGCAGAAGAATAAGGTTTTGGCCTACGCGAGTCGACAGTTGAAGCTGCATGAGAGAAATTACACAACTCATGATTTAGAGTTGGCAGGATTGTGTTTTCTCTGAAGATGTGGAGACATTACCTATTGGGAGTTCGATTCGAGTTGTTCACGGATCACAAGTCGTTGAAGTATCTTTTGTCACAAAAGGATTTGAATCTTCGGCAGCAACGGTTGTTAGAGTTTCTTGTATCGTATGATTTTGGTATAGCCTATACTCCTGGTAAAGGTAACGTAGTTACAGATGTATTGAGTCGAAGACGCACAAGTTTAGGAACGATGTTTTTAGAATGGAAGAGCCTCGGGTATTTGGCAAGGTTCGATTTCAGTCCATGATGCGAGTTGGAACCTAAAATGTTGGCAATCTTGTCGATTAGACCTACTCTTATCGAAAGGATTGGCGAGAGCCAAAAGAAAGACGCAAATCTTACCGAGTTTGTCCAGAAGCTGGAACCAGAGAATAAAGAGTTCGAAGTCAATCAAGAAGGTTGGCTTCGAAAGCTGTTGTATATAACGTAGTTGTATACACAATTATATGATTTTTGTTTGATGATAACAACCAAATATATTTTATTATTAAATGTGTTTGTAAATGTACTGGTATACTACACAATAGTCAAGAATATAATATTTCTATTTAAATAAAATACAACTATACATAAATTGAAATATTCACATGGTATTTTATTTGAATATGATATTTTATTTCTGTATTTAAACAGTAAAGATTTACAACTCCACTATTTGTATATATTCACTAATATACATTTCAATAGATTCAATTTCAGTACACAGTTCCTCTCTACAACACTCACAATCAATTTTATATATGCATTCATATGTACTCATATACAGACTAAGCTACACTCATTTACTATCTCTTGTCTTCTGTCTTCGCAGCTCTCAGTCAGTCAAGTCATCACCGGCTTACCTGTCACATGAAACACACATACAATACACTGCAATAAAAATAAAACTGAATGCATGCGATTATAAATTTTAATTTTAAAATTTTATTTGCCTCAGATTTCTGGTGTGTTGCTCATCATCTTTAATGACTTGATCTGATTCATCTGTGTCTAGATAGCTTGTGATATTCATAGTGATACACTGTAAATATGACAAGGTAGTCAGTTTTTGTGTGTGTGTGTGTATATATATATAATACAGGGACAGGAAAACTGATTTGATCGACTGCATATACACACGTGCACGAATATGCACGTGTGCATTGCCTTGCCAATCAACATACAGTGTGCATCTGAGAAGTAGCCACGTGGACCATCTCAACTCAGTGCATAACTCAACACATTTCAAGACAGTGAAGCTATCAACAAATATGGTCGAGACAGGAGTGGGATAGCAAATTTTCAGATCAGCCAAAAATAGGTTGGCAAACACGGCAGATCAAGTGATTCAAGCATGGCAGATCGACCAATTTTGCAACATGATCAACTCAAGTGCAAACTGATTTGCACAATCAACAAAGAGATCATAGCAGTAGTTTAATAATGGGAAAAGCAAAGCAGGTTATTCCAAGTGACAATACATGCACATTCAAACTACCATAACAATGGTGAATTCAAGACTTGGTGAAGCATGAAATGATCAGCAACAACATGATATCAACATAACAACAATCTAAGTGGTGCATTTCAGACCCAAGTTTCAAGATAGCATGAAGGCATACCAAATTAAAGGTCGAAAATCAACAGAATGGAATAGCACATATCAAACTGGTGTATACACAAGCTCAGCAGTGTACATATGACAGTGGAAAATTCTAGTGTCAAGTGGACAAATACAATGGCAACAACTACATTGTACACAACAAATCTACTGCATGAAGTCAAGGCAATGAGCACATATAAGAACTCATGCATGTACATACATGTTCCTACAATGCACACAGTCTCAAGGTGATCATACAACAAAGAGTGGTGAATGTACAAGTTCATATTACATGAATAGCAACAATTTAGTTTGCACAATTCAGTTTTCAAGAAGCTATCAGCAGTTCAGAGATCAAAACAGATTGTACTCAAGTATACACATCATACATACATGTTCAAAACAGTTCTGAAGCAAAACAGTGAGCAGTGGTGATACAAGTGTGATATGGCAGAATATACAAAGTATGACATTGGCGATGGAGCATACAACATCAAACAACAGGTAGCAATTCTGCATATGTGCAAATGGACTACATGAATAAGCTAACATGGTGGAGTAGCAATTTTTAACATCACAGCAGTACTCATGCAAGTTTGTGGGTACATAGGCATTAATCAACTTTAAGTGGTCGAGCTCAAGAGTATTTCCTGTTTTGCCAAATCATGTTTGGCAAAGATTTAGAACAGTTTCATGGAAAGCAATTAGCAGATTTCCACATGACATGCAAACAAGATAATGTTTTTGGCAAATGCAAAATATAAAATTGCAGATTGATTTCTAGAATCACAGTAATTCATTGCTAAAATCAAAGCTGATATAGTTTTGGCGCAAACAGAGAAACAAATCAGCATGGATATACAGGTGAGTTATGGGCAGAGATATGCAATCAACAACTTTTGGCAAGGAATTAAATCAGCATGATGGATGTTGCCACGCTGTTTATTTTCCAGAATCAAAACTGAGAAACAAACTAATCAGCGTGCAAATTTGTCCACAAATGGACAAGGAAATTATTCAACAGATGGGAAACCATATGTTTCCAGTTTTGTACATGAATATTATGGCAAGAAACAAGCAATTATTCCCAGTTTT
>JASFAX010001028.1:0-53610 GCA_030737875.1 Allium sativum | reverse complement strand
GATAGTCAAGTGTGGTATATGTTACGACGTTGGGGTTATGAAAGTAGAGCAGGGGGGCTTAAACGTGGGATGTTGTGCGTAAGGAAGAGGGGTATTCGAAATGATTTGGTGCTGATGTTAATGAGGAAGGGAAGTTTGTATGGAGGTAGAGATCGTGACTTGGTGAATTCTATCAGCGTGAAGCGGATATGGGATTAGACAGAGGGAATTTGAGGGAAAACAAGGGAATTATTTGTTTATTTTTTCCTTTTTGTGAACCCTGTATAAATGCAACGTAAGAAATCAAGAAGGAAAGTTAGAAGGAAAGAAATCGAGAAATTGACAAGTGTTTTTTTTAGGCTAGTAAAACAAGAAAGAAATTTGTACAAAAAAAGGAAAGAAATATATGAGAGAAGGGGAAACAAATCAAAACAAAAATTGGCAAGATATTTTTTCTCTTGATTTAGAAGATAATGGTATCAATTTATAATACCAAATCAACCAATCAAGAATTTTTTCTATAACTATACACAAGAAAACAAAAGAAAAAATAAAAAATAAAAAACTAACACGAATCAAAAATTAAATAAATAAAATTCAATTGTTACCTCCCCGGCAACGGCGCCAAAAACTTGATCGCTGCTTTTCTATGAATCAGTAAAGCGCGACATTTAAATTAAATTCTGCAAGCATACAGGTGTGTAGCATACAGGTCGAACACAGGGAGGTGTTATTAAAAATTATTATCTATTTATTCTTGGGCGAGTTAGACGAAGTTTGGAGCTGTTGTTTTTTTTATGTTGTTGAAATTACTCTGAATCTAATCAGTATCAAATTCAACAATTGAAAAGAAAAGGAACAATTACTAGAAAAAGAGAATAACAACTAGAACAATAACAGAAATTAAAAGTAGGATTCTTGTTGAAACTAATCAACAGTGAATCGCTAACAAGCAGTAATAAAAGACAATAACAATATGCATTCTACCCAAACCTAATTAGGTAGATAACACAAATTGTTATGAAATTAAAATAACAATAAAACTAGAAAAAAGAAAAGACTTTTATTAGAACAAAAGAGAATACAGAATAGAAAAAATGAATGGCATCTCCAATGGGACATCATGTATATTTATAGAGATGTAAAACAAATCCTAATCAAATCAATGACTAAATGGCCCTCTTTTCCCAAGAAGTAATATCATATCTCTTGCCTTCCTTGACCAAGCTTGATTGGAAAGCAAATCACGGTGAATATCTTCCAAATCTTCCCTATCTTACATGTGGCAAATTGATTGATTGATTGATGAGCAGATTGTATGTGATTAATTCTTCCAAACAAGGATACTCATTAGACTCCAAAGGCAACAAGGGATAAAATCTTCAAAATTGATCTTTTCTTGGCAATATTTCTATCAGAAATTCTTTTAATTGGAAATTGAAAAATGAATGTTCTGAATTGATTTCCATGACTACTCCTGAAATGTCTATTAGTGAATATCATACATACACATGAATATGTATATATATAATATAAAACTAATTAATATATTCTTCATAGCAAAGGGCCAGTGTGAACGCGTTCTGTTCTTTGGCAAAAAGTGAGCTCGATGGGGATCGAACTCAGGTCTCTCAATACAAATTTCCATGCAATTACCAGTGAGCTACAACGTCTTTTGTAATTGAGGTGGCTTTAATACGGGGAAGTAGCTTTTTATCTGTAGTTGGCCTTTAATTTGAAACGAAGGAGGCATTTCTTGACATCCTGTAAAAACATACAAAAGTAACCAAAGTATCGTTTATTTATTTACAAAAGATAAAATATACGAGCATAAAATAAACACATTTCTATGTTAATCAGTATGTGTTGCTCTTGTGGTACACCCTAAAATACTTTACCTTGTACTTGATTTATTTAACATAGCTACAACAATGTTGCTTGATGTTCTTGATCATTTGCACTTCCCTGACTTAAATTACTTTTGAACTATGTTATAGCACCACTTTGACATATATGCTGAGCTGCTTTGCCGTGGCTCGACTCGACCATGTTTTGGCTGCACCCTTTAACTTGACCTGGACCATTTGATTTTTGTTGTATTCATCATGACCATATTTGAAATTGCTTACTGTTCATGCATAATATGTTGTACACTATTTCCATGAATGCATTATCTTGTTATTTTGCTTGATCATGTATGTTGAATTGTTTTTCACTTTGGCTTGAACTGTGCACTGAGTCGAGACGGTCCTTGTGGCTACTCCTCTATTGCACACTAGATTGGCGAGGCAGTGCACACGTGTATATAAATACACGTGTGTATATGCAGTCATCCAGACGAGGTTTTCTATCATGCATATCAGACAAAGTCTAGAAAAATGATGAGAAACACACCGAAATTATGAGGCAAATAAAATTCAAATAAATTTTTATTTGTTTGTATTGAATTTTATTTTTGTTGCCGTCTACTGTGTGTGTTCTTCTGTGACAGTTATGAAGATGATTGACTAAAAGCTGTGAAGACAGAAGATTGAATATGAAGGCAAGAACAGTGTTAGTGTGTGTCTGTATTTGAAATGTTAACTGAGTGATAGTGTCAGTGTATAAATGATGAATGAACTGTAATGAGGAGCTGTGAGAGAATTGTACCGATTGTATGTAATAAACAGATTTGGTTGAAATAAAATACTATTTTATTGTGTTCAATCCAATCTGTCTGTTTTTATTTGAATTATTACAATTTCGTGTGTGATGTGACATGTCAGAAATATTCAAAGTGATTTATAAATAGTGGAGTTATAAATAGTTGTACTGTTTGAATGTTTGAAATATAATATTTAATTTAAATAAAATACTGTATGAATATATGAATGTCTGTACAGTCGTATTCTATTTAAATATAAATATTATATTCCTATCTGTGATGTATATATATAGAACAGTACCTTAACAAACACATTTAAAATAATATTTATTTGGTTGTTATCATCAAACAAAAATCATACAATTGTGTATACAACACTTTATATACAATAGTAAATTCAATTACCATTTCACGTTCAAATCTAATTAAAGATTTAACCATCGCTTGGAGAAAAATTGGTGATACTCCATTCTCGATCATTTCTTGAATTTGATAATTTTAGTTATCAAATTCACCTTTCAATCTATTTAAAGATTCATTAAAACTCTAATTCAGTTTTAATTTCCTAAAACCATTACTTAATGATTATTCCAAGTTAAGAAATTAATCTTATCTTTAACTGGATTAAAGAACTAATGTCATTTAAAACACGGCTCGCGCTAAACCCAAAATCTCATTCCATTAACAATGGAATCTTCGCGAAAAACAAATCAATATATATAATCGATATAAACTTCCATATCCAACCAATAATATAAATGGAATAACGGCAAAGCCTTTTAAATTCCATATATAGTAACAGCCCTCCTCCACAGGAGTTCACCTCGATTATTACTGAATCGAATTCCACTCCATTCCAATTTAATATTTTACATTGGAAAACTTTATTTTGGAAAATCTCCTTTAAATCTTAACAAAATGATTTATAAATTCCACATCACATTTTCGCTGTAAATCGGGTTAAAGAACGAATGTCGCTAAAATACAGTTCACTATAAATCCAATTCACATTACATTTTATTCCAATTATTAAATATAATTGGAAAGTCTAATAATCTTAATTAAACGATTTATTCTCTTCACATAGGGTTTCAGAATAGTGTTACCGAAGACAACGTTCATGACAAACCCAAAATCCCAATTGATATTAAATACAAGGCTCTGGATAGAAAATATATTGGCTTATATTCAATATCAAATACTACAACCAACAAATATCGTATTAGAAATAACGATATTAATATATCTTTCAAATTTCTATAACAATATTTGTATAATCACGAAATCCAGCATCGAAATATTCCTAAGACAATTTCGATTTAAATTCCATTCCAATTTAATATATTGGAAATCCTGGTTATTATTAAAACTATTTCAAATCCAGTTTATTTTATTTAAAAATTATTGAATTTCAAATCTAGTTAATAACTAGTTCATTTTGATAAAAATATATTTTTATCTTTTCAAGTATGGAATTTTTCATCCCAATTCTTTCCAAATCATTTATTATGATTTTACACGAATTATTCTTATTTTTAATAATTTTATCAAGTCCCGTACAGTCGATTTCCATAAACGGTCATCGAACTGCACTTACAACGACCATTTCCAAATTTGATTTGGACATAATTCCAAATCCAACTGTTAGATTTCAAATCTCTAATAATCGTTAGAAATCTCTTTTCGATACGAACCCAATGGTTCCAATTTTAGGAGAATCCGACGGTCGGATCTCCCGTAATGTCCATTCGAAGTCAATGATCGAAATTCGCGAACTACCGCTGCGCGGCGCGTTCTATTCAGGCCATTATATATATATATATATATATATATATATATATATATATTATTTCATCGATTTCCATTTAAAACGTATTTTATAAGTATTTTAAATTGGTTTTCAAAACGATTTCAATTTCATATTCAATTTCAAATCAAAATTCAATATTACATATCATTAATATATAAATGATAATATTTTCAAAACATTAGATTTTGAAATCAATTCATTTTTGATATTCATTATAAAAATGAATAAAATCGATATAAATATTGTTCACGTCAAAATGGCGTTAACCTAATCAACAGGCTTTGTATATTTATATATATTCGTGTCCATCCCAAATCAGACATCAAAATCATATTTTGACCTTTGACTGAATATTATTTGAAAATATTCGTTATTATAAAATATTCATTATTTTTTAACTGGAATCAGACACACCCAATTACCATATAATGTTAATTATAATGATTTCATACACTCGTGTACACAGCAGTAATCAAACACAGTCAACCATCATCCAGAGTGCATTACACAACTGCATAAGTGTTAAATATAAATAATCAACGCTTACAACGGCTTGTCAACCAACCAATCGACATACAACTAAATATTGGGATTAGTGTATGTCCAATATCATCCCAATACCGGTGTGGGGTTTTCAAACAACAAACTCAGACTTTATTTGTGCAGTTGGGCGATGTGTAAAATTTATCGTCCCAATCAATATCAGTAAAATGGGTGTACATAAACAAATTGTTTGATTTTCAAATGAATATTTATTTTATTCATATACACGTTAAAAGTTATATTTTTAATGATAAAATATTTTATTTCAACACGTGAATATTTACATCCATTACACATCACAATCAATTCAAATAAACAAATCAACCAAACAAAACAAGTCATCCAAGGTCTGTGGACGATGGGGAGCAGTTCATATATGCAATTATAAAATAAATAACTGTATAAATAAATTCAGTGAGTGAGTTCTCACCTTTGGTTTGCACTCCGCCATTCTCTATTTCTGAACGGTTCAGATTTGCCCAAAATTCCAATGCGATCTTTTCCCGCTGTTCATCGTAAAAATCACATTTTTAATATGATGTTTACTTTAAAAATCACATTTTTATAATGGCATTTCATATATAAAAATCATATATTTCTACAACGCTTATTTCTATATAAAAATTATATTTTATATCTTTACTTCTTATATAAAGATCGAATTTTTATTTCGCTTCATATATAATTAAAAATCGAATTTTTATTTCGCTACTACATATATAAAAATTGCATTTTTATATTGTTATCCCTATATTAAAAACCATGTCCTTTATATGAATAAAAAATCCTATCTTTTTATGTCATTCAAACATTTAAAAATCCAATCTTTTTAATCAACGATATTTTTATTTCAAATCTAAGTATATAAAAATCATATCTTTTTTTAAATAAAAATCATTCCTTTTATATAAAAAAAACAATATCTTTGCATATGAAAAAAAATCTCTTCTTTAGCTAATTAAAAATCTAATCTTTAACGAATAAAAAATCTAATCTTTGACTAACTAAAATCTCTAACTTTAACTAATTAAAAATCAAACTCTATAATCAATAAAGATCATAACTGACACGACCCGAACTTCCCCGCGAAGGTAAGCATGGATTGCTTTGAGAACATGACAAATCAGAACATAAACAGAAGAACATTTCATTGCTTATTACAACAATTCCATCAGAATACAAAAATATACAGAGTATGAATAAATATTATACATCAGAAAAATATCAGAGATTACAATATATTACATGGCAGCGAAAAAACAATACAAAATACAACTGAAGGAGATATATGGATACAGAGCTTTTCGAATATCATTCCAGCTGTAAACAAGGATCCTGTGAATATAAATCTGCAAAACCAAAACTACTAGCTGCCCGTATGGAAAATAGGGGCACCCAGAGTTTAGGTTAAAACAATAAACTTCAGGTTTGTCATGTGACTGGTGTAGGAACTAAAACAGTTATTTAAAACTTTACTTTAAAGGAAAGTAATTCAAGGGACCATGTTGTATAACACGGAACGGGTTTCCTCCCAAGAATACCAGTGCATAGAATAAACAGCACAATGCTTTTTGTAAAAAATGAACCTATTATAAGACTCAGGTCCCATCACACAATGCCACGCAAGCCGGAGGATAGAGTTTTACCTTATAATATCCAAACATGCTTGGTACGTTTAAAACAAATCATTTTGATACTATTATAGTATAAACTGTACAAAACCAACTTCAAATATAAATGTATCAATCATAGACGGCATAGTGTCCATCCCACTATGTCGCCATACTAGGCTCTACAAATAAAACTGAAATATCACGTATTGGAAATTGGATTTCAGTCATGAGTCGAGGCCAGAAGCAAGCTCCTCACCGCTTCTAGACACTCTAGCAAATGTCCCAGGACTACACACTCTGGGTAGCCCTTGGAATCGGCTGGGCCAGTCCTCCGTTACATTTGAGGATTGGCAATTCCTGAACACTCGTTTCCCGGTCCTATCGGACCTATCCATTGGCTCCGTAGAGACCGATATATCCTAGGCGCCTCGCATTCCAACATCCACAAAGGTATAACAATCAACGATGTCAGGGCTAGTAAAACGCTAAAACCACCCATAGCTAGAAAGAAACGCCGTGTTCTCCCAGCGGTCCTTATCCTGTTTTTAACTCATACCGAGGTGTGAGCCTCGTGAATCAACGCTATACACAAAGCTATGTTGTATTAAAGCCGTGCTTTGATCATCCACCACAAGACTCTGTTTTTCAACAAAAGCCTTGATCACTGCATCTCAGCATGCCACACAGGCAATTCATGCCATGCGACTGATATCCATCGATATATAACCTCTGAGCTCGTACGTCTCAGAGAAGGACGTTAAGCAAGAGAATAAATTCTTTGCCACCAAACAGATATATATTTAATAGAAATCAATCAGCACAGAATAAAATCCAATGTCAGACACACAATCCATTTATAAGTCCGTTCTGGGTCTGAACGAAACTGGAGGCACCTTATTCCTCCCCCATATGTCCAATACAGGGGAGAGGTCCTCACATATCCATCGATCTCCAAGTACGTCTGGATGATCACCACTTATTACCTCTTCTTGGGTGTACATCCCAATCAAGCCAACAGTAATCATCCAAACGATGTGAAGACCTCCGGTCTTTAACCACCGTCTTCATCCTCGACATATCATCGAATCAGTTATTCAGAATGGGTATAAACCCGGCCTTTCCGAATAACTCGCGTATATAATAAACAAGTGCTATAAACCACAACATACGCCTAATTCCAATTCTGAATATTCTTTTATTCAAATATTCATACTTTGGGAAAGGTTCCCATTAATTTTATCAAAGATAAATTCTTCAAAATTTATTCTTTAATCTTCCTTTGGATTTCAATTCAAACCATATTCTGTCTTTAATTGGGTTGAAGAACCAATGTCATTTAATACACGGTTCACAACAAACCCAAAATCACATTCCATTCCATCAACCTCTACCCGTAAATTAGTAAGTGAACAATCCCCTAAGTATTAACTGCGAAGGCCGAAACCAACATCAGATCAATACCCAAGAAACCATTCAACTTAACTAATCTCCAGTTAGTTTCTAATTTTCTTAACTCCATTGTTAATTGGGTTAAAGAACCAGTGTTATTTAAAACATTGCTCACGATAAACCCAAAGACCAATTTCAATTCAATTCCAATTAAATATATTAAATTGGAAAACTTTACTTTCGAAAATTCCCGTTAAATCTTAATAAAAAGATTTATAAATTCCAAATCTCATTTCACTGTAAAACGGGTTAAAGAACGAATGTCGTTTAAAACACAATTCACAACAAACCCAAAATCCAATCAGTCTCTAACCATAAATTAGTAAGAGAACAATTCCCTAAGTATTAACCCCGAAGGCCGAAACCAACATCAGATCAATACTCAGGAAACCATTCAACTTAACTAACCTCCAGTCAGATTCTAATTTTCTTAACTACATTCGGTTCAAGAACAGTATTATTAAAGATACAATTCATGACAAACCCAAAATCCAATTTGATATTAAATACAAGGCTCTGAATATAAAATATATCGACTTATATTCAATATCAAATTCTGAAACCAACAAATATTGTATTGGAATAACGATATATATATCTTCCAAATTCCTCCACAATACTCGTATAATCACGAAATCCAATATAGAAATATTCCGAGCATAATTGTGATTCAAATCCATTCCAATATATATATTGGAAATCCCTGTTATTTTTTAAACCATTTCAAATCCAATTTATTTATTTTAAAAATATTGGATTTATTATTCTATTTCAAAACTAGTTCATTTCGATAAAATATATTTATATCTTTTCAAATATGGAATTTTTCATCCCAATTCTTTCCAAATCATTTATGATGATTTTACACAAATTATTGATATTTTTAATAATTTTATCGAGGCCCTACAGTCGATTTCCATAAACAGCCATCGAACTACACTTACATCGACCTTTTACAAATTTGATTTGGACATGATTCCAAATCCAACCGTTAGATTTCAAATTTCTAATATTCGTTAGAAAGCTCTTTTCAATACGAACCCAGCGGTTCTGGTTTTAGGAGAATCCGACGGCCGGATCTCCCGTAATGTCCATTCGAAGTCAATGGTCGAAATTCGTGAATTGCCGCAGTGTGGTGCGCTCTGTTCAGGCCATTATATTATATATATAATATATATTTCGTCAATTTCCATTTAAAACGTATTTTATAAATCGTTTTAAATTCGTTTTCAAAACAATTTCAACTTTATATTCAATTCCAAATCAAAATTGAATTTTCAAGTATAAATTCGTTTTAAATTCATTTCAAATTGATTTCAATTCAATTTCAATTCAACTTCCATTCATTTTGAATTCACTTCAAATTGCTTTCAATTCAATTTCAATTCGTTTTCCATTCATATTAAATCGATTTCAATTCAACTTCAATTTTAGATCAATTTAAATTTGTTTTGAATTCACTTTAAATCGATTTCAATTTAATTTCAATTTCAATTCAATTTCAATTCGTTTTGAATTCACTTTAAATCAATTTCAATTCACTTTCAATTCAATTTCAATTCCAATTCAATTTTGAATATTCTATATCACTTCAATATTTTCAAAACATCAGATTTTGAAATCACTTTTCGATATTCATTATAAAATGAATAAAATTGACCAAATTCCCGTTCGTGTTAAAATGGCATTTAACTACTTAACACGGCTTCACATTCCAATATTCACTGAATATCATTTCAAAATATTCGTTAATTATGAACTAGAATCAGACTCAATCAATTACCATATAATTTCAGTTATATGGATTTTATCCAATACATGTATACAACAATGACGATAAACAATCATTAAAAATTCAAACAACATCCAGAGTGCATTCTGCAACCATATAAGCATTAAAATAAATAAATAATGCTTATACAGTTTGTCAATCAATCGATCAACATACAGCTAATTATCGGGACTAGTGTATGTCATATATCACCCCAATACCCGTGTGGGGTTTCAATCAATAAATAACAAATTTTATTTGTACAGTTGGGCGACGTGTAAAATTTATCGTCCCAATCAATATCAGTCAAAGGTGTGTACATAAACAAATCGTCCGATTTGTTTATAAATATTTATTTTATTCCTATACACGTTAAAAATTATATTTTTAACTACAAAATATTTCATTTCCATTTATGAATATTTTATTTATCCATTCCTCATCACAACCAATTTTTACAACAACATACAATCCAACAAACAAGTCGTCCATGGTCTGTGGACGACGGGTGACGGGTGCTGCTAAGCACCGTCTGCATCCTAGTATATATTTCAACTAGAAAATTAAATAAAAGTGAGAAGTTCTCACCTTTGGGTTCCACTCCGCCGTTTTAATCCGAATTTCTGAACCATTTGGATTTGTTCGCAATGCCAACGCAGTCTTCTCTACACTGTTCATATTTCAAAATCACATTTTTATTTCAACGCTAGATATATAATAAAAAAAAAAATCAGATTTTTATTTCGCTACATATATAAAAATCATATTGTTATAATTCTATTCTTTTTATTCGCTATTCAAACAAATAAAAATCAAATTTTTACAACGCTTCTTTCTATATAAAAATTATATTTTTATATTTCTACCTCTTATATAAAGATCGAAATTTTATTTCTACTTCAAAATAAAAATCTAATTTTTTTCTACAATGAAAAATCTAATTTTTCTTCTATGAAAAAATCTAATTTTTCTATAATGAAAAATGTAATTTTTCTACAATGAAAAATGTAATTTTTCTTCTATTAAAAACCAAATCTTTATACCTTACCCATACATGTAAAAATCGAATTTTTATTCCATAAAAATATATATATATATATATATATATATGAAAATCGAAGTTTTTTTCTTTATTAAAGATCATATCTTTACTCTGTTCTTCACATAATAAAAATCATACGTTTATTTCTAACCGATTGCATATTAAAAATCATAATTTTATATATCAAAAATCAACTTATATATATTTACAACATTATATAAACTAATTATTATATAAAATAAAGTAAAAACTCACCCAAAATCGAATTCCTTTCAGTCTCGTCGGAGGTGGAGGTGCTCTCGCTGGAGCTCGACGTCGGAGGGTTGCGCAGGGACTGGGGCCTAGTGGTTCAAGGCACGACGGGTTTTAGGGGATTTAGGGGTAGGGTTTTCGCGATGGAGAGGCTTGGGGTCGAGAAGAGGAGGGAGGCGCAGGGAGAAGAAGAGAAGGGCTCGATCAACAGCGGTGCCGCAACTAGAGGCGCACGGCGGTGGCTTCCTCCCTCCGTCACTTTTATATATATATATAGGGATGAAAAATTTGAATAGGGGGGCTGATCGGTTAAGGAGAAAAAGGGAGGAGGAGTTTGAAGATTTTTATATATATATATTATTTAATTTCAAAAAGTACCTTTTTATTTTGAACTCGAAATCAAGCCCACCGACTGTTGCCCATAACTAACTACCCCCATTCCGAACACAATGGGATATGTATCGTAAGCCAGTTTGGCTATTTCGATCGGTTTCCGTCAAAATCAACATATAAATCTATATATTGAATTTGAACGCACACTTCAATTTACCGAAGCCACATACGGACTCTAAAAATTCCTGGAAAATATTTTCTAGCTTCTTATTGATGATACGGTTCGGACAAAACTAGTTTCATCAAATTTGGAGAACGTTTGAAAAATGGCCATTTTCTGGTCGATCCAAATTGACTGAAACTGTCAAAACACGTTTTACTTCGCCACGCTCACATATTGATTCGGAAAATTTTGACTTTTGGAATCTAGCAATAATTTGACATCCCGGATTCAACAAAAGTGGTTTCGTCGAAAACGGAGGTCGTTTGCAAAATTTCCATTTTTAAGGGCTATATTTTCCATTGCGACTATTCTGAAATTTCAACTGGGCATAACTTTTTATTCCCGCTATGAAATTTCAATTTTTCAGATTCGTTGGAAAGATATTCTCAATTAGATTCTAATGTTTTTGGTTTCACTAAAATCCATTTTATTTTGAATCCTGTATATTCATTTGAAATTTGAAATCGAATTTTCGAACAACCGCGCCATTTCCAATTCGTTTTATAATCAAAATTAAATATTTATATTCTAATTTCAAATAAATATATACGTTCTAATTCTATTCAAAAATAAATAAATTTCTCATCGTTATTATTTAAAATAATTCATTTTAAATATTCAAAATTCATCAAAATTGCCAAAATAAAAATTTTAAATTGGTTCGGATTTTCCGGGTTATTATAATGTCCCCCACTTAAAATCTTTCCGTCCTCGAAAAGGAATGGAGTTGAAAGTTATTTTACTAATCTACTCAATTTTCATTATTTTCATTATGGCTTAAGTTCTTCAACTTTTTAGTTTATAAGAACTTTCCAAATTTTCCAAAATTTGGCTAACACCCTAAATTTTCGAAAAATTTCGCCATAACCTCCCCTGTACGGGAGCACCAGGAAAATCCCAAAATTGCCATACAAGCCTCTCCAATCCAAAAAGAAAAAGAAACAGCTAAGCGACTCATAAAATCATCCAAAACCCAATAAATTAGTAAACATGTACCTATTTGTCGGGCAAACAATTTTATTCCTCTTCTCTAGCCTCCTTGCTATGACCTGTTCAATGTATACACATGTATATGCATGCAATCTCCAAAAATTTGCAATATAGTTCAATATTTGGTTCAAACTGGCAAAATTTACCTTACATTCACATAATGGTTTAAATGAATAATCACACAACACATTCATCAATAATTAGTGAATTAACGTTTCAAATTCATAATTTTGATATATGGTCAAAAATCACATTTTTGATGCCAAATCACAACAATAAGCCCTATCTAGTTTTGGTTCTCACACCAGTCAATTGGAATCATATAGAAATCCCACTATCGTCACTCGAACATAAATTCTGATGATGAGTACTCAATCATCAGAATCATCTTCGGGCTCCTAGAGTGTGATTCTATATCTATCCAGTATATTAAAACTTCGAATATACATTTGCAAGGCGTATATGCAAAAATTTTATATATTGGATTGCCTAAATCAATATAAAATAAATAATCAAATACGTGTAATACGATTTAGATTTCCAAAACAATAATGGTTTTCATTTTTAAAAATATACTCTTCACACTCGTTCTAGGATACTACTGATCTCATCTCTAACGAGTCATTCTCATTGGATATTACTAATCCAATCTCTGATGAATTCTTTCGTCCAGTTCTAATGTGTCTTGTTCTCGAGCTCTATAAACCAATGCTCTGATACCAAAATGACACGACCCGAACTTCCCCGCGAAGGTAAGCACAGATTGCTTTGAGAACACGACAAATCAGAACACAAACAGAAGAATATTTCATTGCTTATTACAAAAATTCCATCAGAATACAAGAATATACAGAGTATAAATAAATATTATACATCAGAAAAATATCAGAGATTACAACACATTACATAGCAGCGGAAAAACAATACAAAACACAACTAAAGGAGATATAGGGATATAGAGCTTTCCGAATATCATTTCAGCTGTAAACCTGGATCCTGTGAATATAAATCTGCAAAACCAAAACTACTAACTACCCGTATGGAAAATAGGGGCACCCAGAGTTTAGGTTAAAACAATAAACTCCAGGTCAGTCATGCGACTGGTGTGAGAACTAAAATAGTTATTTAAAACTTTACTTTAAAGGAGAGTAATTCAAGGGACCACTCTGTATAACACGGAACGGGTTTCCTCCCGAGAATACCAATGCATAGGATAAACAACACAATGCTTTTTGTAAAAAATGAAGCTATTATAAGACTCAGGTCCCATCACACAATGCAACGCAAGCCGGAGGATAGAGTTTTACCTTATAATAGTCAAACATGCTTAGTACGTTTAAAAAAATCATTTTGATACTATTAATAGTATAAAGTGTATGAAAACAACTTCAAATATAAATGTATCAATCACAGACAGCATAGTGCCCCATCCCACTATGTCGCCCTACTAGGCTCTACAAATAAAACCGAAATATCACATACTGGAAATTAGATTTCTGTCATGAGTCGAGGCCAGGGGCAAGCTCCTCACCGCTTCGAGACACTCTCGCAAATGCCCCAGGACTACACACTCTGCGTAGCCCTTGGAATCGGCTGGGCCGGTCCTCCGTTACGTTTGAGGATTGGCAATTCCTGAACACACGTTTCCCGGTCCTATCGGACCTATCCATCGGCTCCGTAGAGACCGATATGATCACTGCATCTCAACATGCCACAGAGGAAATTTATGCCATGCGACTGATATCTATCGATATATTACCTCTGAGCTCGTACGTCTCATAGAAGGGCGTTAAGAAAGAGAATAAATTCTTCGCCGCTAAACAGATATATATTTAATAGAAATCAATCAGCACAGAATAAAATCCAATGTCAGACAAACAATCCATTTATAAGTCTGTTCTGGGTCTGAACAAAACCGGAGGCACCTTATTCCTCCCCCATATATCCAATACAGGGGAGAGGGCCTCGCATATCCATCGATCTCCAAGTACGTTTGGATGATCACCACTTATTACCTCTTTTTGGGTGTACAGCCCAGTCAAGACATCAGTAATCATCCAAACGATGTGAAGACCTCCGGTCTTCAACCACTGTCTTCATCCTCGACATATCGTCGAATCAGTTATTCAGAATGGGTATAAACCCGGCCTTTCCGAATAACTCACGTATATAATATACAAGTGCTATAAACTACAACATACGCCTCATTCCAATTCTGAATATTCTTTTATTCAAATATTCACATACTTTGGGAAAGGTTCCCATTAATTTTATCAAAGATAAATTCTTTAAAAGTTATTCTTTAATCTTCCTTTGGATTTCAATTCAAACCGTATTCTATCTTTAATTGGGTCAAAGAACCAATGTCATTTAAAACACGTTTCACGATAAACCCAAAATCACGTTCCATTCCATCAACCTTTAACCGTAAATTAGCAAGTGAACAATCCCCTAAGTATTAACCCCAAACACCAAAACCAACATCAGATCAATACCCAAGAAACCATTCAACTTAACTAATCTCCAGTTAGTTTCTGATTTTCTTAACTCCATTGTTAATCGGGTTAAAGAACCTGTGTTATTTAAAACATCATTCATGATAAACCCAAAGACCAATTTCAATTCAATTCCAATTATATATATATTAAATTAGAAAACTTTACTTTGGAAAATTCCCGTTAAATCTTAATAAAAAGATTTATAAATTCCAAATCTCATTTCACTGTGAATCGGGTTAAAGAACGAATGTCGTTGAAAACACAGTTCACAACAAACCCATAATCCAATCAGTCTTTAACCGTAAAGTAGTAAGGGAACAATTCCCTAAGTATTAACCTCGAAGGCCAAAACCAACATCAGATCAATACCCAGGAAACCATTCAACTTAATAACCTCCAGTCAGATTCTAATTTTCTTAACTACATTCGGTTCAAGAACAGTATTATTAAAGATATCATATAGACAAACCCAAAATCCAATTTGATATTAAATATAAGGCTCTGAATAGAAAATATATCAACTTATATTCAATATCAAATTCTGAAACCAACAAATATTGTACTGGAACAATGATATATATATCTTCCAAATTCCTCCATAATACCCATATAATCACGAAATCCAATATCGAAATATTCCGAGCATAATTTCGATTCAAATCCATTCCAATACATAAACTGGAAATCCCGGTTATTTTTAAAACCATTTCAAATCCAAGTTATTTATTTTAAAAATATTGGGTTTATTATTCTATTTCAAAACTAGTTCATTTCGATAAAATATATTATATCTTTTCAAATATGTAATTTTTCATCCCAATTCTTTCCAAATCATTTATAAGGATTTTACACAAATTATTGATATTCTTGATAATTTTATCAAGGCCCGTACAGTCGATTTCCATAAACGATCATCGAACTGCACCTACAGCGACCTTTTCCAAATTTGATTTGGACATGATTCCAAATCCAACCGTTAGATTTCAAATTTCTTATATTCGTTAGAAAGCTCTTTTTGATACGAACCCAGTGGTTCCGATTTTAGGAGAATCCAGCGGCCGAATCTCCCGTAATGTCCATTCGAAGTCAATGGTCAAAATTTGCGAAATGCCGCAGCGTGGCATGTTCTATTCAGGCCATTATATAATATATATTTCGTCGATTTCCATTTAAAACGTATTTTATAAATCGTTTTCAAAACAGTTTCAACTTCATATTCAATTCCAAATCAAAATTGAATTTTCTATTATAAATTCGTTTTTAATTCATTTCAAATTGATTTCAATTCAATTTCAATTTCAATTCAACTTCAATTCGTTTTGAATTCACTTCCAATAGATTTCAATTCAATTTCAATTCGTTTTGAATTCATTTTAAATCGATTTCAATTCATTTTGAATTCATTTTAAATCGATTTCAATTCAATTTCAATTCGTTTTGAAATCACTTTAAATCGATTTCAATTCAATTTCAATTTCAATTCAATTTCAATTCAATTTCAAATCCAATTCAATTTTGAATATTCTATATCACTTCAATATTTTCAAAACATCAGATTTTGAAATCACTTTTCGATATTCATTATAAAATGAATAAAATCGACGAAATTCCCGTTCATGTTAAAATGGCGTTTAACTACTTAACACGGCTTCACATTCCAATATTCACTGGATATCATTTCAAAATATTCGTTAATTCTGAACTGGAATCAGACTCAATCAATTACCATATAATTTCAGTTATATGGATTTTATCCAATACATGTATACAACAATGACGATAAACAATCATTAAAAATTCAAACAACATCCAGAGTGCATTCTGCAACCGTATAAGCATTAAAATAAATAAATAATGCTTATACAGTTTGTCAATCGATCGATCGACATACAGCTAATTATTGGGACTAGTGTATGTCATATATCATCCCAATACCCGTGTGGGGTTTCAATCAATAAATAACGAATTTTATTTGTACAGTTGGGCGATGTGTAAAATTTATCGTCCCAATCAATATCAGTCAAAGGTGTGTACATAAACAAATCGTCCGATTTGTTTATAAATATTTATTTTATTCCTATACACGTTAAAAATTATATTTTTAACTACAAAATATTTCATTTCCATTTATGAATATTTTATTTATCTATTCCTCATCACAACCAATTTTTACAACAACATACAATCCAACAAACAAGTCGTCCATGGTCTGTGGACGACGAGTGTCGGGTGCTGCCAAGCACCGTCTCCATCCTAGTATATATTTCAACTAGAAAATTAAATAAAAGTGAGAAGTTCTCACCTTTGGGTTCCACTCTGCCGTTTTAATTCGAATTTCTGAACCGTTTGGATTTGTCTGCAATGCCAACGCACTCTTCTCTACAATGTTCATATTTAAAAATCACATTTTTATTTCAACGCTAGATATATAATAAAAAAATCAGATTTTTATTTCGCTACATATATAAAAATCATATTTTTATAATTTTATTCATATAATAAAACTCACGTTTTTATTCGCTATTTAAACAAATAAAAATCAAATTTTTACAATGCTTCTTTCTATATAAAAATTAAATTTTTATATTTCTACCTCTTACATAAAAATCGAATTTTTATTTCTATTTCAAAACGAAAATGTAATTTTTTTCTACAATGAAAAATCTAATTTTTCTTCTATGAAAAAATCTAATTTTTCTACAATGAAAAATGTAAATTTTCTTCTATTAAAAATGAAATCTTTATACCTTACCCATACATGTAAAAGTCGAATTATTATTCCACAAACATATACATGAAAATCGAAGTTTTTTCTTTATTGAAGATCATATTTTTACTTTGGACTTCACATAATAAAAATCAAACTTTTATTTCTAACCGATTACATAATATAAATCATATTTTCATATATCAAAAATCAGCTTTATATATATTTACAACATTATATAAACTAATTATTATATAAAATAAAGTAAAAACTCACCCAAAATTGAATTCCTTTCAGTCTCGCTGGAGGTGGAGGTGCTCTCGCTGGAGCTCGACGTCGGAGGGTTGCGCAGGGGGCTGGGGCCTGGTGGTTCATGGCATGGCGGGTTTTGGGGGTAGGGTTTTCACGGTGGAGAGGCTTGGGGTCGAGAAGAGGAGGGAGGCGCGGGGAGAAGAAGAGGGGGGGCTCGATCGTCAGCGGCGCCGCCGCTGGAGGCGCGCAGCGGCGGCTTCCTCCCCCCGCCACTCGTTTATATATATATACATATACATATATATATATATATATATATATATATATATATATATATATCGGGATGAACGATTTGAATGGGGGGGCTGATCGGTTAAGGAGAAAAAGGGAGGAGGGGTTTGAAGAAATTTTTTTATATATATTTTATTACTTAATTTTTAAAAGTACCTTTTTATTTTGAACTCGAAATCAAACCCACCGACTGTCGTCCATAACTAATTACCCCCATTCCGAACACAATGGAAATGTATCGTAAGCCAGTTTGGTTGTTTCGATCGATTTCCGTCAAAATCAACATATAAATCTATATATTGAATTTGAACGCATATTTCAATTTACCCGAGCCGCATACGGACTCTAAAAATTCCTGAAAAATATTTTCTAGCTTCTATACAGTTCTAACAAAACTAGTTTCGTCAAATTTGGAGACCGTTTGAAAAATGGCCATTTTCTGGTCGATCCAAATTGACTGAAACTGTCAAAACACGTTTTACTTCGCCACGCTCACATATTGATTCAGAAAATTATGATTTTTGGAATCTAGCAATAATTTGACATCTCGGATTCAACAAAAGTGGTTTCGTAGAAAACGGAGGTCGTTTGCAAAATTTCCATTTTTAAGGGCTATATTTTCCATAGCGACTATTCTGAAATTTCAACTGGGCATAACTTTTCATTCCCACTATGAAATTTCAATATTTTGGATTCATTGGAAAGATATTCTCAATTATATTCTAATGTTTTTGGTTTCGCTAAAATCCGTTTTATTTTGAATCATGTACATTCATTTGAAATTTGAAATCGAATTTTCGAACTACCGCGCCATTTCCAATTCCTTTTATAATTATAATTAAATATTTATATTCTAACGACGATTCAAATAAATATATATGTTCTAATTCTATTCAAAAAAAAAATTCTCGTCGTTATTATTTAAAATAATTCATTTTAAATATTCAAAATTCATTAAAATTGCCAAAATAAAAATATTAAATTGGTTCGGATTTTCTGGGTTATTACAATAACTTTATCATATCTTTATCTACATAAAAATCATCTCTTTTTCCTATCTAAAAATCATAATTTTACTAAGGAATTAAAATCGAAAATAAAAGAACTTACAAGCGTTTATGGTTTTTGGTCGGAGGTGGGTGGTACTGGTGCTCGCGCGTGGGTCTGGAGTGGTGCAGATGGCGGCGGTCAGGCGGGGGTGGCAGCGAACTGGCTCGTGCGGCGGTGGGTTCTTCGATGGGGCGACGGGTCGGATCTCGCGAGGGGAGAGAGGGTGCGCGAGGTGGAGAAGAAGAGGGGGAGGACGACTGGGTGCGGCGTAGCAAGGGGCGCGCGGTGGAAGGAGCGACGGGGAAATTGATTTGAAGATGGAGGGGGGCGGTTTCTCTCGTGTTGACCGCGAGATGAATTAATGAGGGGTTTGACCCCTCAAACCCCTTATATATTTATTATTATTATTATTTTCAAAAATGCAACTTTTTAATTCGATCTCCGATTCAAACCCTACGACTGTCGCCTTTAGCTAATTACCCATATTCCGAACACAATGAGATATGTACCGTGAGCCAGTTCGGCCGTTACGATCAGTTTCCGTTTAAATTACAATATAAATCAATATATATATTAAATTTGAACGTACATTTCAATTTACTGGGGTCACATACGGACCCCATAAATTACAGAAAAATAAATCCGGTAATATTTTGACGATACGGTTCTAAAAACTAATTTCGTCAAATTCAGAGATCGTTTGAAAAACGGTCATTTACCAGTCGATTTAATTCAAACTGAAATTACCAAACACGTTTAAATCCGCCACGCTCACATATTGATTTCAAAAATTATGAGTCTTGGAATCTAGGAATAACTTGACATCCCGGATCCAACAAAAGTGGTTTCGTCAAAACCGGAGGTCGTTTGCAAAATTTCTGTTTTTAAGGGCTATATTTCCATAGCGACTATTCTGAATTTTCAACTGGGCATAACTTTTCATTCCCATCATGAAATTTTGATTTTTCGGATTCGTTGGAAAGATATTCTCAAATAGATTCAAATATTTCTAGTTTCGCTAAAATCCGGTTTATTTTGAATCCTGTACATTCATTTGAAATTTGAAATCGAATTTTCAAACTACCGCGCCATTTCCAATTTATTTTATAATTAAAATAAATATTTATATTCTAGTGTTGATTCAAATAAATACACACATGTTCTAATCCTATTCAAAATAAATTTCTCGTCGTTATTATCTCAAATAAATCGTTTTAAATATTCAAAATTCACGAAAATTGCTAAGATAAAAATTTTAAATTGATTTTGATTTTCCGGATTGTTATAGTAAGCCTTTGGACAACTTGTGGTAATATGTGCTAATGTTTGCTCCTTTGTGGTGCTATGTTGTGCCATATGCGGTAGCAGCATAGACATTAAGTCTACCTTATATATTTTAAGCTAGTTAAGTTTTCTACCAAGTGCTCGGCCTACTATAAAAACCTTTGTGTTATAGATAAGCAATCTGCCTATCTTCCATTTTTACAGCATTTATTATTAGTTGTAATACAAAAGTGGGCGCTTCGTTATAAAAGCCGGAATGTCTTGCCATAGAAAAAAGAATTAATTCAAAAATTAACCAATTTCTTTTTAATTAGTACTTTGCGATTCTTTAATTTTGAAAGTTAGAATTTTGATTTTTTGTGTAA
The DNA here is from genome assembly GCA_030737875.1 of Allium sativum. NCBI lineage: Eukaryota > Viridiplantae > Streptophyta > Magnoliopsida > Asparagales > Amaryllidaceae > Allium > Allium sativum. The sequence goes on along the minus strand of JASFAX010001028.1, from coordinate 32,514 downwards.
TATTTAATTATTATGGCCAAAAGTATATATACTTCATGGTCATTGATCTTCGAAGAGCACAAAATTTAATTTCTAAGAAATAATTAGTTTATATTTGATTTTTTTTAGATGAGAATACATATTATGTATGAAACATTTAATTATAAATGATAAAATCTAATTTTTTTAACAAATTAATTCACTTTGGGTATGTTCATGATCCATATTCGTATTTTTTAAATTTTCTATATATATATATATATATATATATATATATATATATATATATATATATATATATATATTATATGCATACTTAATATTTTTTTCTGAAAATTTACATTTTTATTGAATTCTGGAATAGCAATAAATAGCAAGGTTAGCGTACTAACCTTCTTGACAAACAGTAAAACATGAAAAACATAAAGGAAATACAAATAAAAATAACTTAATAATTATTTAAAGCGAGACCCATGATGAGATCCGCTTTGATCCAAACCCGCATACTTGTGCATATTCTTTGCACTACTTCATTCAGCAAATTCAGCAAATACAACTCTGCTAGTTCCATTCTTTTAGCATAAAACGGTGCCATGATATTAGCAGCCCACTATCTAGCTAGTCCACATTTTAGCGCATTTTAACTCCTCCACGTTTTATCCCAATAAGTGAAACAAAAAAGATAAGTTGTTTGGTAGTTAACACATTTTCTTCCACGTACTTATAGTCCATCGCTTTCTTGTAGGAGACTCCCTACTTCAATCTTCACCTTCTTGTGAACCAAGTATGTAAGCCGAACTACACATCGCACATTTAGCTCCATCTTGAACTGAAAATAACCAAATAGAAGGCTATTCGCGCAGCAACAAAGTTGATGCAAGCAGGGGCGGATGCACATTGGGGCCAGCAAGAGCGCCCTAGCTGGAAAAATTGCTTGCTGGCAAAATCAGAGAACCTTTTAATGTTGGCCCTACCTGGAATGCATGGAACTGCCCTATCTGGCTAGATGACAGCCAACATTAACCAGCTAGTCTCACTATTTTCTCTGATTTGCATTGTAGGAAAATAGGTTGTATATATATATAGAAGAACTTAAAACTATTTGATAGTGTGGGACAAAAGTTCTGAATTTTTTTGCCCTACCTCAATTTACATCCTAGATCCGCCACTGGATGCAAGTAATTCCCACGTTCTCCACTTTAACATGTTGAACTGCCACATAATATAGGTGGAAAATTCCAGTAATGCAAGAAAGTAGAGAAGAACATCCTAGCATCTTAATTTTAAGCAATCTGTATCAGATTTCAAAATGTAAACATCCCAAACGAATAACATGAAATTGCGCTAACCATGACCCATAATACTCTCTATTCAACCTGTATGTTATCGGATGAATGATACAGAAGTAAAACTGTCACATAAGATTTCATAGATCAGTAACACATTAGGTCGATTCCTAAACTGCTCCATTTCTTCCAGGCTACCAAATCAACTTCTACACTGTTTGCAGCTTTCTGTTTGGAATTTTGATGGCAGGAAGATTGTATCTTTTGGTTTTTAACAACCCAGTAGAAAATCCTGAAACCCAACAACATTGAAACCACCCACCTGCAAAATTTGTTTCGCAAATCCATAAAAAGGGTACGCATGATGTTAGAAAAATGGTTTTGAAGTCGTATTGGTAAACATGGTTTCTTCATTGAAATCCATTTAAGACATAGGGTAGCAGAAGGCCAATCATACAATCTAAACTACTTTTTCTAGAACTGCATGAATACATAAAAATCGAACCCAGTTCTTGGAAGTCTAGACTATCATCGAAATTATCCAACTAAGTAATGAAGTCAAGATCCCCAAACATGTGTAAAATTCGATAGTTATACCATAGTCTAAGCTTTTACCGAACTAGATTTCGCTTTTGAGAGTAACCCTAGAATCATAAGTAAATCCAGTACCAAAATGCAGTTTATCAACCATCAATCCTCTTTACCACTGAAACCATCCAAGTTTATCATTGTAAAATAACCCCATTGCGGTGTATTCGAATATAAAACTTGCATTTTTGAACGACGAAGGAACGGTTATGAGAAATTGGAAGTGATATTAATTCACTTACGTTGGATCATGCGAGCACCTAAGTTCCCTGGTGGCTTGTCCCTGGTTATTCGTTCGAAACAGATTCGCTTTTTCACATCGATTCAGCGGGAAAACATGAACCTAAAGATAAGTTTGGGTTGATTTCGCGGATTTGCAGTTTGAACAAATCGCTGATGTTTGCTGCGGTAATGGGAATCTTTGTGATATGAGATAAAATCCAGATCTGATTGTGTAATTGTACTAGGAAGAAGAGATTTGGGCAACAATATTAATGTGGATGGAATAACATTGAAATTTTTGATTAAATGGTTTGAATCCGCAAGTGCTTTACGTTATCTATAATTTCATATGTATACGCACGTATAAATTACATTTATGATTTTTGATATTATTATATAATTTCATGCATATGTTTAAGCAATATACAGCACATACAAAATAAGCTGATGTGCCCATCGCAAAGTAAATTTCATCATTTATATATGCGCATATTATACGTTGCCTAAATTATTACATTTGACATGCACACACACACAAATATATATATATATATATATATATATATATATATATATATATATATATATATATTAATTAAATCAAGAAAAACTAAATTCATACTGCAAAATATTCAAATTTAAATATAATACATGGTTTTCTTTGAAATAAATTTAGAAATTTTCTAAATCAATTAGACTTCTTAGGCCAAACAAAGATGCCATAGGATAAATCTTTTCGAAATTCACCCATAGATACCCTTACAGATTGGCCTGATTCCAACACAATCTACTGGCAGTTCCTTACTTTTTAACGATAGCAACTACACCTTTGGTCATGTAGAACAAAAACCTATTTACTGTCAGATGACCTAGATATATAGAATGTCACGCAAAATGATTATTCTGAACCTGAGACTAACTTCACATAATGGAAAGTGGAACAAAAAAAGTAAATCAAAACCTATGAATGTTTTGCTCTTTTCGTAATGAATGAATTTAACAAAGTACGATTTGACATTCAGCGTGAAGTTTGGAGAACACTGCAAGTTATGCAGGAATGCGCTCTCAAAGTCAAGTAAATCAAGATCTTTATATTAACAAATTTGTTTCAATTATTTAAAATGAGTATAAATGAGTCAATTTGTGGTATTAATAGTACATTTTAAGATATAATGCATTCATTAGTTGCATTAGGTAAAAGGTTTTCGAAAGACGAACAAGTTAATCCTCAAGTCTCTTAATTCTAAATGGGATAAAAAGACCCTTGCAATCGAAAAGGTTAACGACATTAACACTTCAAAAATTGAAGTTATTGACAATTTAACGTCATATGAAGCACAAATGATGGATATGAGAGAAAGCTAGGAAACATAAAATGAATCCATTACTTTGAATGCAACGATAGAAGATTTGCAATCAAAGGATGACAACGACGAGGAAATCGGTTTCATTTGTAGAAATTTCAGAAAATTTCTAAATTCACAATGATAAATAAATATCTTCAGGGAAATGATAACAAAAGAAAATATATCAAGAATGTGGAAATGTCGTTTGTCGCTGTATCTGCAATGAGTTTGATCATATGCAAAGAGATTGCCCAAACTAGAGAAACAGAAAATCACATCAAAAACTGAGTCATTCAAAAAATGAAGAATGATCTATATTACAAAGCTTCTTCAGATATTTCTTCAAGCCAATGTGAACCAGATGTAGTAGATACCGATTTGTGTTTCACATCAGAAATCAAATAAATTCATAATAGTTTGAAGAAATAGTGCAAAATTAGGTACGTCTTAAAGTTTGTAATTTACCTTTTGGATTTTAGGAAGGACTTTTTACTCATGTAGGCTTGTTTTACAAAACAATAACTGAAAGAGCCATGTTATAAAAGCATTCACAAATGTATATCCGTTTTGGTCTACAGGGTCTCTGAAGGCATGTTTTGGAAACACGCCTTCGTATTTTACTGAAGGCGTGTTTCCAAAACACGCCTTCAGATAAACCCTGTACAAATACCAAACCCGAGACCCATCTCCCACACCTCACTCATTATTCCATCTTCCCCAATTAGTTCAGCCACCCGAAACCCCACTAAAAAATAAATCCCAAATCAACCCTAATTTCATCCAATTTTCATCATTTTCATTCCAAAAAGCTTGCAATGGGTAGCACATCCGGCGTACAACACGAAATAGGTAAAAAACTAAACCCTAACTTATTGTTTTTCATATTAGGTCATATAATTTCAAGAAGTAGAGGATATAGAATTGATAGTAGCGTACTAGTACATAGTTTGTTTGTTGAAAAAACAAATCTTGGTGTGTGCCTTGTTCGCGTTGTTGTGTACGTTGTTTGCATATACGTTTTGGGGGTTTTGGTGTACATTGTTCACATTGTTGTATAGTTTGTTTGTGGCTTACTAGTAAGAACTTTGTACATTGTTGTGTACATTGTTCGCATATACGATTTGGGGGTTATGGTGTCTAGATTGTTCGCATTATTGAATTGAGTTTTTTGATTATTATTCGTGAGGTATCGGGTGTCATGTATTGGATATAGTATGAATCGAGATATTGCGGTTAATTACAAATGAGTTTGACGACACATGTAAGTTGTGTATTGTATTGCTGTGAAAATCATTTTATTGGTTTGGAAATGTCTGTAACAGTCAATCCTTCATTTTTGCAGAGTATTTTAAAATGGAGCCTAGACCAGTAGATCCGAGCGTGTTATATATGCAGCCGCGACACAAGACATCGAATGTTGATCGGATGCAGGTAGCAATTTGTTACTATTTTCATATTTTGATATTTAGTTTTTTAGACGTCAAACCCCAATCTTTGTTATCTATTACATTGCAGAGTGTCAGTACTGAGTTTGTCATAGACCACTCGTCGTCCCTTTCGAAAGTGACGTCCGAGGATCCTCGCGTACTTGCTAAGATCCATAGGGTTGGATTCGTGCATATTTTTCACTTAGGTTACATCCAGCTCGATCATAGTCTTGTCGGTGCTTTACTGGATAGGTGGAGGCCTGAGACATCCACGTTTCACCTACCAGTCGGTGAGATGACTATCACCTTGGGAGATGTTGAGATTTTGCTAGGACCGCCTATTGACAGCAATGCTGTTGCGTTTGATGGTGCGACACATGATTATTTCCAGCTAAATCGCGACCTACTAGGGCTGGATCCACCAGCCAATCAAGTAATGGGTGACAATTCGATTAATATCAGATGGTTTCATAACTAGTTGGCAGGCGATATTTCTGCAGATACCACCCAGTTAGAGGTTGAGCAACGGGCTCGTTGCATTTTACTACATATTATTTTCTACAGAATGATGGTCGATCATGCCAAGACCCAAGTAGATTTGAGATGGCTACCCTTTTTAGCTGATCACGGACAGTGTCTTCATATTTGTGGGGTAGTGCAGTGCTAGCCTATGCATATCAGGAATTGTCTAAGGTCGCGCTGCCACAGTATAACTGTGTTGCTGGTTGCCCGACACTACTTTAGGTATGAACCGAATTTCTATAATTTACTGTTATACAATGTGATGCATCATTCTCTTGTATTAATAGTATATTTTGTGTACTTAGCTTTGGTCCTGGACTTATCTTCCCGTCGGAAGATTGGTAGTGACTCCTGATCCCATCGACGCATCGATGCCGCTTGGAACTAGGTATACTTATTTGATCGTTTATTTTATTAAACACAACACATACCATTTCCATTATATGTACCTTTTATTATCATGTAACAAGTGGGTAGGAAAAAAGAATACGCGACATACACCACGACGAGAGTTGATATTTTACCCCAACGAGCTGGATGTTCTCACATACGAAAAGGTTACATGGTATCCATACACTAATGAGATACTTGCCCTACTACCAGTCACGTGCAGAGCTCATAGGTACCTTTGGACGGCGAGAGTACCTATGATAGCCTATAACTTCACCGCTTGGCACCTTTCCGATAGGGTTATGAGGTAGTTCAGCATGAGGCAACGTATACCGGATGATGCACCGCCTTACATTGAGGGCTAGAGTGCGTAGGACTTTCACATGTATCATGCTATGTGGAATGACCGCGATAACCGTAATGAGTTCGAGAGGGAGCACCCCATATCCGTGGCACAGTACATGAGGTGGTATTGGAACATAACACGATGCTACGTCCTTAATCCCAGAGTAGATACTGCGTTAGCACCGTATGTTCCTGGAGCACCACTAAAGAGTAACGTGGTAAATTGATGTGTGTACTATTAAATACAGTCAGTTTCATTTATTCATTCCATCTAATTTTCTTATAAATTTGCAGGTTGCCGGTATTAACCGTGCGTGGGAGGAGGCAGAAAAGCTAAGAGAGAGGCAGACGGACGACGAGGGACAGACAATGTGCACAAACATACAGAAGATTTTAGACGTGATTTTGTGTAGGAACAAGCTAGATCGGCCGAAATCACCATCTCCTCCACCTCCTCCTTCTCTTGCAGGTCCTCCTTCTCCTCCTACAGGTTCTCCTCCTCCTCCTCAGCTAGTAGCACATGACGAGATTGCGCCTGGCCCATCACAACCGGCACCCACGTTACCCCGTTTCAGCAATGCACGACGCACTAGAAGCAGCAGCGGCAGTGGTTCGTCATCAACTTCCACGCCGATACTCAGGCGGCCGAAGCGAAACTAGTGCACGTTTATGTTTGTGTACTTATTTGTTATGTTTTGGTACGTTTATGTATTTCTTAGCGTCTTCTTGGATAGTAGTCTTTATAGAATGTGTCTTAGTGTTTGGGAAGCATTATGCAGTTGTGTAAGGGGTCATTATGAATCAATTAGAGATGAACTCATTGTAAGGTCTTGTTGTCGAACTCCTTTCTTTTCATCATCGAAGTTCTCAGCCTACCATTGTTGCTGCCATTCATGGAACGTCCTCCATTGTAAGGTCTTGTTGTGATCAACTTGTGATAGCCTTTGCTACAATTCAAGTTGTTTAAGGATGAGTTCATGTCAATGCACTTTGGGATTCTACTGCGTAATTGGGAGTGGTTGTGTGGAAGAAAGGGCTCTGGTTCCTGCTGTGTGCAGGGGTTTATTGAAGGCGTGTTTTGGAAACACGCCTTCATCATGTCTTCGGAAACCCTGCAGACCAAAACAGGTCTGTTTGTGTTATTATTTCTGAAACACGTCTGTTGGTGTTATAATTTACAAAAACAAGGCTATGTATGTGAATTATCCTTTTAGGAATAATATATAGATAAATGAACGGTGCATGTGCACGCTTATGTGCTATATATATATATATATATATATATATATATATATATATATATATATATATATATATATATATATATATGTGTGTGTGTGTGTGTGTGTGTGTGTGTGTGTGTGAGAGAGAGAGAGAGAGAGAATTTGTTCGGAGAGGGGAAACCGACCAAAACCGTAAAACCCTCCTAGTACTCAAAAATCTTATCCTTCTCGTTAACCAACACAGTTGAGTAAGTACATTTTTTGTTATCGGTGATATTTAGGTTGCTATCCTTGAATAAGTATCTTTTGAGAAATATCGCAAGGTTTGTTGAAAAGAGATGAGAAGTTGTCAAAGGCTAAATGAAAAAATTGATTATGATTATTAGAAGTAACAGTGTACTAAAAAAAAGTGAATGCCAGTGGTAGAAACTTAGAATGCTATTTCTGCTGGACGTACGAATGTAATCGTGCTTAAAACTCATTGATTGTGCTATTATGTTTAATATTTGTAACATCTCAATTTCACCGAATATGTTTATCAACTGGACAGGTGAACAAAGCTTGAAGTATGGTCCATAATGGAGTGTGGCATGTGAACTTTAAATAGGTACATATGGTGGAACTCACCAATTTATCAAATTTGTTATGATTGATGCTTAAGATTTGTTAAAACGCAAAGCTACAGGGGAAAAAGGACACAGAATTTCATTTGCTTCAGTTTTGAATCCATTCCTGGGTTCTTTAGTTGTTTTCATCAAACATGGAGAACCCAAACCAATTTCTCAAATTTTGCTATTTCAGTAATCATACAAAAGAACCTCAGAAAGTGAAGTAAAAGTACGGTAAAATAAGCTGCTCATCAATTATTCTCCTGTGTATCTATCTCAATCTGTACATCTCAATTCGAAGGCGTAATTAATTCACATCCCTGACCTTCTTGGTCGACATACCACTGATCTTCTGAACCAAAAACAACTTCTTCAGCACCTTCATCATCACAACCAACCCAGGAGGCTTCTTATTAGAGCGCATGCTGCTCTTTCGCTTCGGCGCACGCAACCCTTCGACTGAACCAGACTCAACATGGCACTTCATGTCCTTCCTTTTCAACTCTTCGTTGAAATCCTCCCATAACATGTCCATGTTTTCTCCAGTATCGCTCAATGCAGGCGAAAACCCATTCAATCTGTCGGCAACTTTAGCGGCTTCTTCGGCAGAGGAGAAGCTTCTGCGGTACCATACCTGAGATGTTCCGAAACGAGGGAATGATTCTTCTTCTTCTCTTGTTTTGATTGTGGGGAAGCTGAAATCATCCATGTCTGTATTAGTTGCTTATGTTTGATGATTTCTTGATATAATATGCGTAGGAGACTACATATTTTGAATTGTTTGTTTATATATGGGTTGTTGGGTTATCTTAAATTCTTAATTCTTAACTACCGCCGGATTGAACGGGACATTAATCAAGATGGGGAGAAATATGTAGGGTCTTTAATTAAGTTTTGGCATATAACAACAAAATGTATTTAATCGCTGTCTTACTTAACATGGTGTGTATATCAAGTGTCAACTACTTTGCTTATTCTGAGAACGTTCACACACCTGTATTTTTATGCTAGAAAAAGAAAGAAAGTTGGTATGAAGCCGAAATAAAATCACAAATGTGAAAAGAGCTTCTCCTTGTATCTATACAGATAAAATAAGCTGAAATTTAGTCACATTTAGGGCCTATTAACAGTGTGGGCCAAATTACAAAGGCCTTACGGGCTTCCACAATTAAAAGCTCTAATTCTTTGCAACTCACCAGAATTCATCATCTTCCTTCGGATGAGCAATATTCGGTTCAAATCAAATTAACCGACCAAACCAGTTCATTTCGGTCGGTTCGTTTTAACTTTAAAACAAAATTGGTTTGAATTCAGTTTGTAAAATATATATTTTTGGTTATCACTTTAAGCGAATTAACCGAGCTTTTAATTTATTATTTAATTTACGGTGTTGTAGTACTTTAAATAACTAGTTTAGTGATAAAATACAAAGGCATGCTTTGCAAATATGTCAAATTTTACTATAAACATAAAATTTACTTTATAAAATTTCTTTAAACAAGAATTTATGTTTTACTTTGAGTGAATTAATCATTTAAATAATAACACATTCTTCAAGTTTGGTTATATCAGTTACCGACGGAATTAACCGAAACTAAATCGGTTTGGTTTGATTTCGTTCGGTTTGAGTTTTTTAAAACTTAAAATCAATCAAACCGACCGAACGCTCACTCATAGTCTGATCTATCTCCAAACACTCCATTAAACAAACACTAGTCCTCCAACTTCTACAAAACAACTGCAGTGATTTGAACTGCTTTTGTATGCCTTTGTTCACAAATCCAGTTTTATTTGTTGAACTGCAGATCTGTTTTTGTAAGCCACCAAAGAATATTTATTTTTGTAAGCCACCAAAGAATATTTATTTTTTCCATTTGGTTTAAATAAAAAAAATCTATATTCCAAATGAAAACCTAGCGGCGGATATAACTTACTAGAAGAAGAAAATTGAACAAATCCGGCCATTGAAGTTGAAGCTGCATTCAACCACCATGAAATGAAGTTGCAGTGATTTCGCACCACGAACTCCTGCACTTCGTTTCACTTATAGTGAACTCCCGCGATTCATTTCGCGCAACGAATTGCCGCGCCTTGAAGGGTTGCATCGCTTCACATAACAAGCTCCCGCGCTTCATTTCACTTATAGTGAACTCCCGCACTTCGTTTCACATAACGAATTCCCGCGACCTTGGAGGGTTGCATCGCATCGTGTAACGAACTCCGCGCTTCGTTTCGACAACGAATTACCGCGACCTTGGAGGGTTGCATCGCTTCGCGTAACGAACTCCCACGCTTCGTCTCACTTATAATGAACTCTCACGCTTCGTTTCACACAACGAATTCCAGCAACCTTTTCGGGTTTCGGATCTGTGGCTGCTTGCTTCCCTCTAATTTTTTAAATCCGGTACCGATAGGGATAATTCCCCCCAGAACTACATTTTCTTTCAGACCCTTCAACCAATCAATACGCCCCCGTAGAGCAGCTTTTGCTAAAACTCTAGCAGGTTTTTGGTTCACACAACCAATTGCAGCAAGCTTTTTTACCATAAGATGCTTTATTCTCCAAATAAATTATTTCCTAGTTCGATTTTAATTTGAACTAATTATTCTTTTAATGAATTTTTTTATAAAAAAAAATTCATTAACTTATGAAATGCCCATGTAGTCCCCTGAATATTCAAAATTGTTATACTTTCTTCTCAGAAAGATCCTTTTTGAGTTTGAATTTGTTCATTTGGAATCTGGGCTCTTCTATTTTCTACTTTTTTTTAATTCTTTATTTCATTTCGATTTTCTTCCAAAATTGTTTTGAATTTAGAATTCAATGAAATATCTTTATTTCTACCCATACACTCAATCGCATTTGTGAAAAACTAAATGAAAAAGTTTTCTTTTTATAGAAAAATCAAAACAAAAGATTTTTATTTGGACATCTCGTTTGGGCTACTGGATTTATGTTCTTAATTTCCTGGTGGGGATATTGGCAAGAATTAATTGAAACTTTAGCATGGGCTCATGAACGCACACCTTTGGCCAATTTGATTCGATGGTTTTTCAATAAATTTTTTTTTTTATTGAAAACTTGGATTTAGAGACCTTTTTGGTAGTTCGACTGTGGTATTTCTTTTTTCGGTATTTCCGAAATATGAGCGAACCAAGCTGATTTTGGGGTGGCTTTGTGATAATGGAACCAACCAGCCCAAAAACTCCTGTCATTTTATTTATTCCTAAAAATTCGATCAAAAAAAATTCCCTTTTCCTTTAAGAAGTTCTGGATGAATTTACAATATAAATTCAAATCAAATAATTCAACCTATTCCACATCAATAGGAGTTCATTTATGTTTCTGCTTCACGAATATGATATTTTCTGGATCTTAAAAGATATGAAAGATCTCCCTCCAAGCCGTACATACGACTTTCATCGAATACGGCTTTCCGCTTTTATCGTTTTTTTTTCGAGTTCTTTAAAAATGGGTTCAAAGAAAGAAGGTCGTTTTCGGGGAGACCCAAAAGGTAGCTCTGCTTCTCTTCCCCAAACTGTTAAAAAGGATTAAGTTATTACCGAATAAAGATAAATTAAAATTTTAATTGAAAAGATCAATTCGGAAGCGCTTTTTTATTCTAGCAGACGGAATTTCGTTGGTCCAATTTTGAACTTCCCGGTATTAGAAGCCTTCTTTTATCACTCCGGGAAATGATAAGACCTCGGGGCTCTTCTCTGGTTCCGAGTCGCGTACTCTGGATCTTTTGATGGAGTACTTATGCGTCACTCAGGAAAAAGGTTCATTAAAAAAAATTCCTTTTTTGATTGGATGGGAATGAATCAAGAAATTTTTTATTGTATCATATCAAATCTAGAACCTTGGTTTTTCCCTGGAATAGTGACCATCTACGTCGATATTTTACTCAAAGCATTATTCAATTCTTGTAAAAATTGTTGTAATTTTTCTATTTTTTTTACTTTACCAGATCAAAAAAAATTTATGTTCAAAACTGGAATTTAGAGACCTAATGTCACATTCAATAAAAATTATGTTTTCATTAATCAAGAACGAAAGTTGGGGGCTCGAAGACGATCACGTCCTAGTCTCAACCATAAACCAGCTTGCCGGAGCGAAGCCTTAGAAATTGTAAATGAATCTTTTGGGGTTATAATTGATGGTTTTTTCCCACCTCTACTACAGAACCGGACATGAGAGTTTCTTCTCATCCAGCTCCTCAAGAATGAAAGGATTCGATAATATTACAGATGTGCATGTATTGTTTTTTCAATACTTCTATGTTGGGATTAGTTACTAGTTCGAATTTAATACAAATTTATATTTTTTGGGAGCCTTTCGATCTCTCTCCCAAGAAAGCATTGGCGTCGTTCCGACAAAGGGAAAGGCAAACCTCTGAAAGCTTTCTTTTAAAATTTTCTGTATGGGTTGCCCAGGACCCGAACCCGGAACTAGTCGGATGAAGTAGATCTTTTTTTCTTACCAAACAGGATCGTCCAGTTCCTATAGAACCCATCACTAAAATACCCCTAGAAGGGGATAGGGCTAAGCGGAGCGAAAAGAGTTTTCCTTTTTGATTAGATGGGAATGAATCAATAAAAATTTTATCGTATTATATCAAATCTGGAACCTTGGTTTTTCCCAGAATTCTTACTACTTTTTAATGCGTATAAAATAAAACCGTGGATCATACCTACCAAATTACTTATTTTAAATTTTCCTTTTTTGTTTTTCTTTAGCTTAGTTAATCCATTTTGAAAGGTAAAAGGAGGTGGAATAAACCTGTTTTTATTTTCCTCGAAATGAATGTTCGGATTAGCTTATTGGCTGCTCCGATGCCACCACGGAGCCTTCATTCGCCGGTTCTTGGCCAAGTATATTAATGGACTGGGAGAATAATATTCATTTGAAGGCTTAAATGTGTATAAATTACTTAATGGAAAATGTCTCGAAGAAATCCAACGAATAACTAATAATCCTGTTAGAGAAAAAAAAAGCGGGAAAACAAAGAAGAGTAGAGTAAGGCGAAGAGGAAGAGAGAGCTTAGTTATTGCTATAGTGCGTCCTCATTAATTTCACTCAAAGGAAAGGAAAAGAGTCAGACAAGAGGTACTAAAAATGCATCTCCTTCGCCCACGAGCTTGTAGGCCCTTTCTTTCATGTCAACTAAGCTAGAAGTTAGCTTTTTCAACTCCGAATCATTCTCTTGAAGCTCATCCTTTTTATGATAAATGATCTGCTTGCCCCGAAATGACCCGGCCCAATAGGGAAATCCCCGAGAAAGAAAAGATCTCGATCCCAAACTGATATAAAGGAAAGCACCAAGTCGGCAATCAAAACAAAATACTTTTTTTTTAATGGGTGTGATTCGTTGGACATAAATCCAATTTTGTCAAAGTGGTTAACTCCATCTACAAAAATTTTCCATTAAAATGAACCTTCGGATTTTTATGATTTTTTTAAAATACAGTTTTATGAAAATATTAAAAGTAAAAAGATTAATGTAAAAAAAAAATGAACAACAGGATCAGGGAAATCTCACCTTGTTTTGGCCGATCTTAGTATAGGCGTTTTTTTATGGATCTCCATTTCAAGTATTGCCCCTATTGGACTTCTTATGTTAGGATATGGGTCGAATAATAAATATTCTTTTTCAGGTGGTCTACGGGCTGCTGCTCAATCTATCAGCTATGAAATACCATTAACTCTATGTGTGTTATCAATATCTCTACGTGTGATTCGGCAGAACATTATTATTTTCCCTTCGAATTGAGAGAGATATTGAGTGAGATCAAGAATTCTCACTATTTCTTAGATTCATGGATCAAATTCGATTTAGTGGGATCTTTCACTCACATTTCTTTCCACCAAGAACGTTTTATGAAACTCTCTGACCCCCGAATTTGGAGTATCCAACTTTCACGTGATTCACAGGGTTCAACTTATTATTGCCACCAAAATGTATTTGGTGAAATATCACTATTCAGTATTGTCTTCTTTTTACTAAGTGTTAGTGTATATGCCCCAACTTCACTGGACTGCTTTCTACGAATATTTTATATACAATTTTGAATCAGAAGAGAGATTTCAAGAAATGACAGATCTATTCACTCTATCAATAACCGAGCCGGATCTGGAATATTCTGAACCATTCACGAACATAACAGCAAATATGATTAAGACATTTATCGCTCCCACATAAATAAGAAGTTGGGCGGCAGCTACAAAAAAGGAGTTTGATGAAATATAGAATAAGGATATACAAACAAAACCCGATCCCAACGAAAAGGCGGAAATTGTGTTAAGTAAGAAACAACAGTGATATTAAAAAAACAAGCATGTAAAGAGATAAGTACATAAGAAAATTTACAATCAGAATTTCCATTTTGAATTACTTATCATATTTTTCACAAATAAATGCAAGTACTTGTTTGATATTATTGTAATTTTGAAATTCTAATACCGGGAAGTTCAAAATTAGACCAACGAAATTCCGTCTGCTAGAATTAAAAAGCGCTTCCGAATTGATCTCTTCAATTAAATTTTTAATTTATCTTTATTCGGTAATAACTTAATCATCCATGATTTATGTTTCATCTTTCTTTTTGCCCTTTTTTATTAGATTGTCTTGTCAAACCTGGCTTTTCATGAATATCGTTTCCGAAATAGTGTAATGTAAAAAGAAGTGCTTCGAATCATTGCTATTTGACTCGGACCTCTTCTGAAAAAGTCGAGGTATTTCAAATTGTTTGTTGACAGGAGCAAAGTAAGGGAAAATATCTGAAATGATTTCAATTTTGCCTCCACTTCTTATGGAGCAATAATTCATCGAATTAGATCGGCAGAATAAGAAATCAAATATTTCCTATATCCGTTACTCTTTCAGGAGTATATTTATGCGTCTCACGCATATACTTTTACTAAAATTACTAAATTTAATAAAAAATTCAAATTTAATTAAATAAAGAAATCAATTATAGAAACTAATACAATTAGATCCGCTCTTCATAGACAAACATGGGATTTGCGATCCCAGGTAAGATCGGTTCAGGATCATGGGGTCTTTTTCTATCAAATAGGAAGGGCTGTTGCAATAACATCTTGTTGTTGCATCGAAACATATAAATGTTGACTAATCTGGCTAACGTTGAACTTGGTAAAATGAAATGGTTGAATAATTGAAAAATGAGATTATTCAGGAATACACATTGAATGCTGAGATTACGCATAGAATTTCTGGTAGTAGATCCATAATCAAAAAAGTTTTTGTGATTGTTCCAGAAGAAATGAAACAAAAGATACGGTAGAACTAGGACAGTTATTGTATGAGGTCTACCCATTGCTAGATGCAGAGGCGTATAACAGATCGATATGAACATCATGAGCTACCCCATAATAAAACCTGTTGTTGCTGATATCTCCTTATTTGACTTTCTGACTCTATTCCTTGCACACGTTCAAAATCAAAATTTTCAATTGAGGTTAAGGAATTCTCAATAGGATTTGATAAAAATTTCTCATCAGAATAAAATACATTATGTTCGAATTTAATACAAATTTATATTTTTTGGGAACTTATAGGAATGTGTTCCTATTTATTAATAGGTTTTTGGTTCGTCAGACCATCTGTAGCACTCATAGCTACAGCTCTAACTCGATTATTTCCTAATAATTGTTGTACCTCACAAGTCACATTAATTTGCTGATCGGATTGGCACAACAATAAATATGGAAAATATAAAACATAATATAGAACAAGAAAAGAGAAATTGTGAGTAAATAATTACCACACAAATTTATACTAGTTACCTTTCTTTTTTCTAATTTTTTTATTCTTGCGCAACATAGGGTGTTCCCCTTCTTGTGCCTTTGAATCCAAAAGTACCGGCGGAGGCCCAAGAAACCACTCGACCTCGTACATCTGAAACAGTTACAATGGTATTGTTGAAACTGGCTTGAACATGAATAACTCCTTTTGGTATTCTACGTCCAGTTTTACGTAAATTAATATGCCCATTCCTACGCGAACCAATTTTTTCTATAGGTTTTGCCATATTTTATCATCTTATAAATATGAATCAGAAATATATAAAAAGATATGGAGATATCCATTTTGCCGTCTGACTCACTAGGACTTCTCCTATTAACTCTTCAAAGTGACACTCTTCATCCTTGCATTATGCATATCGATGGTTATAGCACTTGACATTTGAATTGGTGTAATCAGGGCTGTCTCACTTGGTCGAAATTTAAGGAAGTGAACGCATGTGGAACAACTGTAACGTCCCACATTTCTATCGGTTTGTATTTGAATATTTAAATCAGTTTATATATTGAATTTGTAATATAAGTGGATTTATATATTAATTTAAATGAAGCTGAACGTATAAACATAAATATTAAATATAATTGAGCCCGTAATATCGCAGCAGTTCATAATTTAACGTTCTAAACTTCAACTGAGTGCACAGGATCCGTTATTAGTCGGATTTATTCGAAACAAGAAACGATGGGATATGTTTAAATGTGTCTTCCTAACAGAAGTGAAAATTCGAGATTTCGGATTATAGATTCTGAGTTATATCCAAATCAAATATTCAAATATTCGCTGTAGAATCGTTTATCACTCGTAATGGTTTATTCGATATAACTAGGTGTCGGATTTTAATTCGGTCAAGATTCTTTTGAGGCGTAGTTATAATTTAATTTTTAGAATTTTACGGTAATTTTTAATTAATTATATACGCAACTTTTTATTTGGAGTATTTCGCACCCTATGTCGATATTTTGGGGTTTCAAAATATGAGTCAACCTACCGATATTATTACATTTTTGGGATCGTGGCACCTCGCTGGACACGACTGTATTCTTATTCCTGTCCGTAGCAGCTCAGACATGAACAAAACATTTCGTAGCGTGGTGCACTAAAGATGTAAAACAAACACTAGTCACCATATTCTTTGATGCACATAATCATTAATTTGCTTGGTCTACATCTGAATAAAGTAAACGCATGCTACATGTCTAATTAGCAAACCATCGCCCTATTTTCGAGAATACATACATGTCCCTTATAAGAACATCTACACCATACCCCAACGTGCAAACTTCATATCGAAACCTTACGCTACCGTATACAAACCTATATTTTAAATAATAAGCTAGCATGAATGGTCACCTCCCATTTATAATATTTATACGCCTTTTTAATTACCTTGGCCAATAAGTTTTGGCTAGCCATCCCTTGTCAAGTCACAGTGAAATGAAATACACCCTAAGTTCTACAGCTACCCTACATACTTCATGGTTAAGCATCCTTTATTATATATACACTAGCACACATAGCTGTTTGTTCAGTTTGCTCCAGGAAAGATGGTTCGACACCGTGAGTTTTTCCATGGAAATAAACAAAACAAAAATAAATAATATAAATAAAAATAGAAGAACGTGATGCTTGGCACTGACGTGAACTGAAGAATGGAAACTGGTGGAGGAGTTGTGAATTCTGTTGATGTGTGAAGTGCGTATATGGTGAAGAAAGGAAAGGGAGATAGCCTTAAGTATCGAAAAGTTGCTAGAGCTTGTTGTTTCACATGGAGTAAGGAGAAGAAGTTGCTAGTAGAGAGAGCACGGTTTGGTTGTTCTGCTGGTTTTGTAAATGAACAGGTGCTCGAAGAATAGCAGGCGCAGGAGTTACTTTCTGGAGGAAGTATACGCGTCGAGATGTATAGAGGGCTTAGAAGCAGCGGACATGGAGTAGGCGAATGGACCCTTTGGCATGGCGTGGTGTAGTTGGAAGTTGCGGTTATCACACAATAGCGAACAGATGGTGTAGTTTTGCCGATGGGTTGGTGGATCTAATTGTTTTGAGTGAATAAATGGAATATAAGGAGACACGGATTTGGTGTTTGCCATGAGGTGATGTATGAGCCTTGCTGACTGTGGCATTTGTAGGTGGTTGAATGGATCGAAGTATGGTAAGGCATGCATGGCACATGGAAAAAATGAAGGGGTATTAAGGGAGTAGCTCAAATTCAAAAACGTGGATTTGAGGGTCTGAGCACAGTTTCGGAAAACATGAAGAGGTAGAAGACACATTAGTAGTGAACGGGGCAATCGGGGCAGGGCACGGAGCAAGGAAGATGAGCTTACTGGTGTCCGTTTGTAGAAGTACAGAGGGAGCAAAGTATGGTTCGGTGAAGTATACGAATAACTGGAAGCTTTGGCTTGAGGTTTCACGAAGTCCAATGCTAGTATGGAGGAAACTAATACACGACAGCGGCTATGTAAATCATGAGGAGTTGTTCGGAGGATACGATTGCAAAAAGGGTTTCATGATTTCCCCTATTTACAAAAAGGAAATGGCGTGAGGGAAAATGCCGTAGCTGTCGTTAGAAGTTTAGAGAAAGAACAGAGTTGGATTAATTTGGAAAAGCGTCAGGAAAACAGTTGGGGAAGATACATCTTCATCGTGCTGATTAGCGAAGTAACGGTGTTATCAAGAGGTTAATAAATGAATTTCACGAAACAAGTTATGTTGGATCATAGAATCGCAAGCTACATACTAGAACCGGTCTAAAGCGATTTGGCGCTAGTTTGAATTCAGGCAAAATAAACTGCTCAACCAAATCAGCCGACGCAAATCGTTATTTAACGGTTAACGTGCCAATGTGAGCAAATTCACTAACTTTGATCATTTTTATAATATTATAATCATTGTTTAATATTGGTAAATAATGGTTAAATGATGCATGATGGTTGTTTGGATGAATTGCTGATAAATTAGTTGAAATAATTATATTGGTTGCTTTCATATATTGCATTATCTGATGTGATAAATAATCTGTTATTTATTGTTGTTTATTGGGGATGGGGAATTACATTGACACGAAATAAACTGGTATTTAAATACCGTGAAACATATTAGAGAATTTGAATGTTAAAATGGAAAAATCTATTTTTAGTGGAATTGAAATTCGATTAGATTAGATGTAATAACTTATTTTTTAAGAACAAGTGGTGGGCTTTATACGCAGTGTTATAAATAAAAATAATAATAATTATTAATCCTAATTTAGAAATATAATTTCCAGAATGATTTTTGGAAATTGGGAAGCTGGTTCAGAAGGGGAACGATGGAATTTATTTTGATTTTCGAATATGAATAGAACCAAGTAAAACCGTAAGGATCTGTAATTAGAAAGCGACGATGTCGAATGTTATTAATAAATTATTTTTACAAATTAGATATTATAAATATAACATGGGGTTTGATAAAATAGTAGTATTTTGGTTTAAAACAAGTATACTATAATAGAACGTGAAATCGAGGATTTGGTATATACTTGGTATTTATTGAACAGGAAGTTTACTTGAAATTGCAACTTATGGATTTTTGAAATAACTCGATTAATGGAATTGTAACTGGTAATTGTATTTACAAATGAACTCAAGATTTATTGGGTTAACGAGTCTAGACTTTTATAGAGGAATAGTATCCATATTTTTAAGGTGAATAACAATTTAGGAGAAAACAACTTGCAGTAGTCATAAAGGGAAATATATCAGCGTATTACATTAGTTATAAAGGAAAATATAGCAGCGTATTGCATTAGTTATAAAGGAAAATATGGCAGCGTATTGCAGTAGTTATAAAAGGGGAATATAGCGGCATATTGCATTAGTTATAAAGGAAAATATGGCATCGTATTGCAGTAATTATAAAAGGGGAATATAGCAGCGTATCACCATAGTTATAAAGGGAAATAAAGAAGAGTTTATAAAAATATGGGAAACTAGAAAGTTAGTATCAAATGAAAGGGCCAGTTTTTGTGTGATGTTTGGTTGTACATTTGAATGGATGTTTGTTTTTACTTCGATAGTTAAATAACCGACTATCGAAGTGTTTTGACCATCGTTGTCAATACGGAGAGACCGGTTGGATAAATATATATATGAAACCACTCCGTATAGGCATAAGTGCTGCGAATTAGATTATGCTAAAGATAATTGATGATGGAGTGAAATGAAAGGGTCGTTCTGTTCCAGAATGGTGTTTTCTGTTTGTTCTATCCCACGACAACTTGTATGGACGAGTGTCTGACAGAGTATACCTAACAAATCACGTATAGTTGATCTCTTAAAGGTATTACGTCTGGTGGCGGAGGAATTCGTTCCTCTTAGATTTTTATACCCATGATATGTTTGGTAATCAATTAGTGAATTGACGGGTTTGACGATGTGGCATTCAAAGTGAATGGTGATCAGATGTTTTGAAAATAGACATAGACTCTAGCCTCACAACCAGGAAGTAACAAAAGTTAGGCTAGGCAGCATGGCTAGTTGGGTCATACCCAAGCAGGGTGTATTGTCACCGATCTAGAGAAAATTCATATTTTCTCTTCTTTTCAACTCTGTATCTTCGGATGATGGTTGGATGGCCAATAACCATGGGTGATAGTATATTCGCTAAACTCAAGCTAAATGAGTGGGCGGTCATGTGTGGCCGGGTTGCAAGACTTTCTTGTTGAACCCAGGTGTATACCCTCTAGAGCACACTGATCGGACGATGCTCCCATACCTTGTCTATTGGATTCCAGTCTCCAATAAGTGCTCTGCGGTTTATGATTTTATACTATATATATGTGGAGCGTGAGATGCAAGCGTTCTGCTATTTGGATATTTATTTGATTACACATTATTATAATATCACTGGATTTTGATATCAAAATGATTTGGGTTATAGTAAGGTAAAAGCCGTCCATGTTTATGTGTGGGTTGGTCTTACTATTATCCTTTTATTTAAAAAGGAATTTCAAAGTTAAACAGTATGGTTGGAATTTACTCACGCCAGTCCCATGATTGACCCAGAGTTTATTTTGTCTGTTTTCCCTAAACTCTTGGGTGCCCAAATTTGTACGGGCAGACAAGTGTTTAAGCTTTTACAGATACACTTGGAGGAGCTGGAAGCAGAAGGCTTCACCATTAGTATTTAGAGATTATTTCCTCTATGATACGATGTATTGTACTTTGATAATGGTATGTATACACAATACAGTTTTGAAATACATTTTATTCGTTCCGCTGTGAGATTCGTGTTTATTCTGATTCTGTTCAGTTGTGATCTTCTTCTTCTATTCTATTAGTTCAGTCTTTCTTTCTCATCCTCTAACTTCTTTCTATTAATGATCTAAATTTTCGTGCATTTTGAGTTGAATGTGTAGGATATTAGTCAGCTTAAATTGGCATGGATTTTCATGCCGTTACAGTTGGTATCAGAGCTAAAGGTTAAGTATTACCTTGGCTCTGTGGCGTAACTCAATAGAGATGGGGTTAGTAATATCCTAGATTGAGAACGAGTGTATGTATATATATATATATATATATATGAGCGCGTATTTGTAAATTAATATCAAAAATGGTTTATATTGTGTTGACTGGTCAGTCGAGTGGTTTACAAATTTTGGTTGAAACAGTAATGCAACCTGTGTCGATAGGTGTTTCTAAACTCTTGAACAGAGTAACTTGACACAGTATGTTTTGAAAAGAGGGTAAATGAAATAATTTACCCGAAATATATTTTGATGTAAAAGAAGTGTATATCTTGAGAATTATAGTATATTCGATGTGTTGATCATCGAATAAGATTTATAATTGAGATGGTTATATAAATAACCAATCGAAATATTATTTAAGTATAATATGCAAAGTCAGATGAACAAAATCTGAATTTAAACCCAGAATTGAAATAAAACTCTAGAAACTTGGAAAAGAGTTGGAAATAATGTTTGGATTAAATATATGGGAAATTTAAAATCCTAGGAGATGTGAAATGGTTTTCCAAGTGTTGTGAAAGATATTTTGAAGTAAAATTCAAAATGGAAGTGTTTTAAAATGAATTTTGGAAGTAATATAGTATTGAACTCACTTTGATCACTGGAAAATAAATTCTGATGATGACGGCCGCATTATCAGTGTTCATTTTCGAGTTTCTAAGTGACGGATTACTACCGAAGATTTTGTTTATTAATTATTTGAGGAAAAAATTGTTAAAAATTCAAATGTTTTGAATTATATATGATTTCAAACTGATTTGAAATAAATCCAAGGAGTTTGAATTCTGAAATAAAAATTTAACTTATGAAGTTAAAATAGAAAAAGTGGAACTTAAACTAAGATAAACAAAATTGGACTGAATTTGGAACGAACTAGAATGGAAACTGTAAAAAAGAAATATTGGAAATTTGAGTTATTAAAATGAATTGATTCTTGGAGAATAAGAATCGAATTTTGTATTTGGAGATGAAGATAACTGATTTGAGAAATAAATCAGTAAATGAAATTGGAGTCCAAATAGGAATTGGCTTAAGCATAAGTGAAAGATTGGATTGAAGGATAAGTTGATTGGAGATCAAATGGAAATGCATTTGTATATGCTGATAGGGCAACCCGATAAAAAAATATAAGTTACATTATATTTGGAAATGAGATTTTTGAGCTACTTTGAAAAGTTGCTTGGCTGTTTAATTTTCCTTTGAAATTAGAGAAAGCACAGAGAGGCAATTTATAGAAGTGCTGAATGAGCAGTGCAGAGGAGATACTGGCGAAATTCTCCGAAAATTTAAGCTATCAGGAAATTTTCAGAATTTCTAAAAGTATTTGTTAATAAGAAGGAATTAATTTTTAATTAGATTTAATATGTTCTATTGAAAACTGAATTTAAGAAATTAAATAAAAGATTTTTAACCTCGTTATAATATGATTGTAGCATTTTCCCTACCTTAGTAATTTCAGGGATGAAATTCTTCTAAGGGGGAAGGAACGTAATGTCCCGCATTTTTATCAGTTTGTATTTGAATATTTAAATCAGTTTAAATATTGAATTTGTAATATAAGTGGATTTATATATTAATTAAAATGAAGTTGAATGTATAAAAACAAATATTAAATATAATTAAGCTCGTAATATCGCGGTAGTTCGTAATTTAACTTTTTGAACTTCAAATGAGTTCACAGGATCCGTTATTAGTCGGATTTCTTCGAAACAAGAAACGATGGGATCTGTTTAAATGTGTCTTCCTAACAGAAGTAAAAATTCGAGATTTCGGATTATAGATTCTGAGTTATATCCAAATCAAATATTCAAATAGTCGCTGTAGAATCGTTTATCAACCCTAACGGTTTATTCGATATAACTAGGTATCAGATTCAAATTTGGACAAGATTCTTTTGAGGCATAGTTATAATTTAATTTATAGAATTTTACGGTAACTTTTAATTAATTAAATACGCAAATTTTTATTTGGAGTATTTCGCACCCTATGTCGATATTTTGGGGTTTCAAAATATGAGTCAGCCTACCTATATTATTACATTTTTGGGATCGTGGCACCTCGCTGGACACGACTGTATTTTTATTCATGTCCATAGTGGCTCGGACATGAACAAAACATTTCGTAGCATGGTACACTAAAGATGTAAAACAAACACTAGTCACCATATTCTTTGACGCACGTAACCATTAATTTGCTTGGTCTACATCTGAATAAAGTAAATGCACGCCTACATGTCTAATTAGCAGACCATCACCCTATTTTCCATAATATATACATGTCTCCTATAAGAACATCTGCACCATACCCCAATGTGCAAACTTCATACCCAAACCTTACGCTACGATATACAAACCTATATTTTAAATAATAAGCTAGCATGAATGGTCACATCCTATTTATAATATCTATACGTCTTTTTAATTACCTTGGCCACTAAGTTTTGGCTAGCCATCCCTTGTCACGTCACAGTGAAATGAAATACACCCTAAGTTCTTCAGCTACCCTATATACTTCGTGGTTAAGCATCCTTTATTATATATACACTAGCACACATAGCTGTTTGTTCAGTTTGCTCCAGGAAAGATGGTTCGACACCGTGAGTTATTCCATGGAAATGAACAAAATAAAAATAAATAATAAAAATAAAAATAGAAGAACGTGACGCTTGGCACTGACGTGAACTGAAGAATGGAAACTGGTGGAGGAGTTGCGAATTCTAGTGATGTGTGAAGTGCGTACATGGTGAAGTAAGGAAAGGGAGATGGCCTTAAGTATCAAAAAGTTGCTAGAGCTTGTTTTTTTGACATGGAGTAGGGAGAACACTATGCCATAGATTACATATCGCAACGAAAACCCATGGTGTTGCTAGCTATAGTGTTGCCATTGCTATGCTGTTTCTATTGCAACGCACACTTCAATGTGTTAGAATAGATATCAACATGTGTTGCAGTAGTGACGTGAGTAAAATAATCAATCAGCGTCAACATGATCCAACGGTCCACGTTACTGATTCGCGTCAAACTGATTTTCCTTCAACAACTCAGCTTCTTTTCCCTAAAATTTCATTTTCCCATTGAAAATTAATTCTCTTTGTTTTCACTTGAGAAATTATGGCCGTCTTCCACTTTCACAACCCTAAATCGTTCAAACCCTAAACTAAAATCCAAATTCTTATTCAAAAAATAATTTCAAAAATGGTGGATCTTTTTTTGCGGATCTGACTTTCAATCTAGATCTGAACAAGTACCAGTTTCATAATGACGTTGTTGTCTCCTCTGGAAAGCCTCTCGTTCCGTTCGACGGCTTTCTGCTCCTTCGACTCAGCTTCAAATTGCTCCTTCTGACGATGATTTTCAATCCCTCTCCTCTGTTTCCCGACCTGCTGTAGACGCTGCCAGTCTGCCTCTCCGCTCCACTTGTGATAAAGACGTTTGTACCATGGGCTTCATGAGTTTTATTGCTGCGATGAATTCAGCTATGATAGGTATAAGTACGAATGAATTAAATGTTTGGTGTAGTTTATGTGGAATAGATTGTTGTTGCCACATTTATTTTTTCCACAATAGTACCAACCCGTATGTTATTCCATCATGCACTCATTCTGACTACGGTTTTGCCAAAGTGGTGCCTGACTGTGTCATTTTGATGAGTGGAAACAATTTGTATGCAAAATATTTATTCATAGGGTTCACGTTTGCCAAATAAGCAACAGAGTAGCATCTGATCATTTCATTCTTGTCCAAATCTGCTTCATTGATATTTATATGACACTAGTTCAATAATGCAATTCTATGAGAAGGAGAAAACATTGCTTTCTGTTCCGTATTGTAACTAGGAGACAACAAAAGCTCAGCAGAAAACAACTTATCTAGGTTTGTTGGAGTCTGGTTCATCGATCGACATCCCACAATAAGAATTAGAACTGAGCCTCAACAAACACATATCCTTGATCAACCGCTCTTACATCATATAATAATCGTCTATGTCACGTGCATTCAAAGACGATCTTAGCCTGCTAAAGTAAGGAAGATTCGAAGTAGGCACATTGGGTTGAGGACAATTTAGTCCAAGGCCATTGTAAGCTAGGGCTACCGAAGACATAGGTGGAGTGATTGAGGAGATGGTACATCATATCCCATAAACATTTAAAGGGGCATGGTTTTTCATTGGTGTATGCAATGAAGCATACCATACAATCAAAAGAGGTGCATCTTTGCACAGTTCGGAGCGATACCATGTAGGGTGGATCCATATATGTTAATTATTAACTGAATCGCATTTGACATGACCGCAGTCAGTAAATGATCAAGCTGTAGAAAGAAGAGATAAAGTCTTGGCTGAGATGACTCGACTCTGCGTATTAGAAAGTCGGTTTTGCCCTGGTAGTAATTTTAATTTGGAAGAAGCTAGGGCCCATCTTGAGGCAAGTTTGACAAATGAAGCTGAGATTGTCTTCACTATAGTTTCCAGCAGCGGGCGTAAGATCTTTTCACGGCTTACCCACGGCTTTGATGTGGTGGTTATTGATGAGGCCGCTCAAGCTAGTGAAGTGGCAGTTCTTCCACCTCTGTCCCTTGGTGCTACTAGATGTGTTCTTGTGGGCGATCCTCAACAGTTACCAGCAACTGTTATTAGTAAAGCTGTTGGTACATTGCTTTACAGTCGAAGCCTTTTGAGAGATTTCAGTAAGCTGGATGCCCCACTATGCTACTGTCCGTTCAGTATAGAATGCATCCTCAAATCCGAGATTTTCCTTCAAGATACTTTTACCAGAGCCGACTAACTGATAGTGAAAGTGTTGCTATTCACTAAATGAAATTTACTACAAGGACCCTATCCTCCAGCCGTACATGTTTTTTGACATCGGGGATGGGAGGGAGTCCCATAGAGGCGGCTCTGCATCCTATCAAAATGTCTAGGAAGCAAATTTTTCCATGCGCATTTACGAGTATGTTCAAAATCTTTTGAAACTAAATGGTGGTGGGAAAAAGGTTACTGTTGGTATTATTACACCTTATAAATTGCAGTTGAAGTGCATACAGAGAGAATTCGAACAAGTGCTTAACTCTAAAGACGGGAAAGGTCTGTATATCAATACAGTGGATGCTTTTCAAGGACAAGAGAGGGACATCATTAGTAAATGATCTATACAGTAAGCTTTTTGGTTATTGTTTTTTCTTCCAAAAAAACTATTTTTTGCGCAGAGATCTTACTTTGCAGCATCAAAAGTAATATGCTACTTATAAGGAAAGGATGTCATGGAATTTTTACTTCGATTTAGAAATCAGTCATTTAATTTAAAACATTTAGATACACCATTAACTATCGTAACTTTCTTTGACCTTTTTATTGTTTCATTATACTATCGTAAGCCTCACAATATCTAATAACCTTATACAATATAACACATTATGACCCTAAGTGAGTTCATATTTCTCTAGCTACCTACTTCTCTTTCTCTTCCTTGGTTATGATCATCAAGTTAGAGTAAATGATGTTTCCTGCAATTTATCCTTTGTAACTTTGGTTTGGGTAATTTATACATCATCATCCTCATGGCTTGATTTTTTTTCCAATCTCACGAAAGGTGTACACAAATGGGAAGCACTGGCGCACTTAAATTTGATCCTGTTACGCATTGATGAGATTTTGCATGGAGGGTACGTCTTTAATACTAAATCCTTTTAAACTCCTTTTGAAAATTTTGAAACTGTTATACATTATGGAAACATTGCTGAAATCTTTATCTGCTACCAACAAATTGCTTTTTATGCCCTTTGCTGAAACTTCTTAATGTATTATATGCTAAACTGAAACCTGATTATGTTTTTTTCTTTTCGTACTTGTATGTAGATACTGTCAGTCGTCTGTAGAGAAAACTGTGTTGTATTTAACTTAGAGTGCTTATATATGTTATCATCTATCAGTGTTGGAGCTACATAGAAGCGTAAATAGTCAAGAACCTTGATTTATGTCATATATTGTGTCCGATATGTATACTAGTTACATTTTCTCTTCTTTTGTGCATGACTTGTTTTCTATTTTCATTTTTCTGTTCTGCATTATGTAAAATGTAAAATTTAAAACTAATTATCCTAGTTTCATTATAGATACAGAAAGTATGGTTTATGGGAGAGGTACAGAGAATTGTACCTAATGGGGATCTAGTTTATACTATAGGAGAAAGCGATTACACAAAAGATTGGTTCTTCGCTCAGGTTACTAGGTACAAATTAGTCGACTTTTCTTTATATATGAAGTGGTCATTGAGCATCACTGTTAAATATTTTGCATCATGAACGTCACTGTTAAATGTGGGATATCATCCAACCCATGGAGTAGTATTCACAATGTAGTTTATATAATCATTTTCATGTATTTTATTCTTACTTATGGTTGTATGTGTGAGTCTGTATATGAGTGAATCGAGTGACAATGTAGTGAGGAATGTATGTAAATATGAATGATTGTGTAATATACGAGTGAATGTACAATAGTGGAGTCAAAAAATTTGTATCATTTGAAATGTTGAAATAAAATATTTATTCGAATAAAATATTGTGTTATAGTAATATTTATTATAATATTATGAAATCTTTGATTAATAGCAGTTGAGGTGTAATTAGTTTTAGCAGTTGTAAAACAAATTCTAACAACTGCTAGAAACAATTGTAAAAAAGGTTGACTTTATTACGATTGACGGTTGTACTAGACATATTACAACTGTTTTTTGCAGTTGTGAAAGGGTTTTTTTTGTTGTCGTGGTACTGTGGCAACACCAGTACTGATGTTACCATAGGGTCGCAAAGGTGTTGCCTTTGACTCTAAAGCAAAGCGGCAAAAGGCAACCCCAAAAAAGTGTTGCCACAGATCATTTTTTGCCTATAGCAACACTTTTTAGCAACTACTGTGTCACTTCTCTAGGGTTGCCATAGGCCATCTATGGCGTAGTGGAAGGAGTTACGAGTAGAGAGAGCACAGTTTGGTTGTGCTACTGGTTTTGTAAATGAACAGGTGCTCGAAGAATAGCAGGCGCAGGAGTTACTTTCTGGAGGAAGTATACGCGTCGAGATGTATACAGGGTTTAGAAGCAGCGGACATGGAGCAGGCGAATGGCCCCTTTTTCATGGCGTGGTGTAGTTGGAAGTTGCGGTTATTGCACAACAGCGAACGGATGGTGTAGTTTTGCCGAGGATTGGTGGATCTAGTTGTTTTGAGTGAATAAATGGAATATAAGGAGACACGGATTTTGTGTTTGTCGTGAGGTGATGTATGAGCCTTGCTGGCTGTGGAATTTGGAGGTGGTTGAATGGATCGAAGTATGGTAAGGCATGGATGGCGCATGGAAAAAAATGAAGGGGTATTAAGGGAGTAGCTCAAATTCAAAAACGTCGATTTGAGCGTCTGAGCACATTTTCAGAAAACATGAAGAGGTAGTAGACACTTTAGCAGTGAACGGGGCAGTCAGGGCAGCGCGCGTAGCAAGGAAGATGAGCTTACTGGTGTCCGTTTGTAGAATTACGGAGGGAGCAAAGTACGGTTCGGTGAAGTATACGAATAACTGGAAGCTTTGGTTTGAGGTTTCACGAAGTCCAACGCTAGTATGGAGGAAACTAATACACGACAGAGGCTATGTAAATCGTGAGGAGTTTTTCAGAGGATACGATTGAAAAAAGGGTTTCATGATTTCCCATATTTACAAAAAGGAAATGGTGTGAGTGAAAATGCCGGTGCTGTCGTTATAAGTTTAGAGAAAGAACAGAGTTGGATTAATTTGGAACAACGTCAGGAAAACAGTTGGGGAAGATACATCTTCATCGTGCTGATTAGTGAAGTAACGGTGTTATCAAGAGGTTAATAAATGAATTTCACAAAACAAGTTATGTTGGATCATAGAATCGCAAGATACATACTGGAACCGGTCTAAAGCGATTTGGCGCTAGTCTGAATTCAGGTAAAATAAACTGCTCAACCAAATCAGCCGACGCAAATCGTTATTTAATGGTTAATGCGCCAATGTGAGCAAATTCACTAACACTGATCATTTTTATAATATTATAATCGTTGTTTAATATTGGTAAATAATAGTTAAATGATGCGTGATGGTTATTTGGATGAATTGCTGATAAATTGATTGAAATAATTATATTGGTTGCTTTCATATATTGGATTATCTGATGTGATAAATAATCTGTTATATATTGCTATTTGTTGGGGATGGGGAATTACACTGACATGAAATAAACTGGTATTTAAATACCGTGAAACATATTAGAGAATTTGAATGTTAAAATGGAAAAATCTATTTTTAGGGGAATTGAAATTCGATTAGATTAGATATAATAACTTATTTTATAAGAACAAGTGGTTGGCTTTATACACAGTGTTATAAATAAAAGGAAATAATAATTATTAATGCTAATTTAGAAATATAATTTCCAGAATGATTTTTGGAAATTGGGAAGCTGGTTCAAAAAGGGGAACGATGGAATTTATTTTGATTTTCGAATATGAATAGAACTAAGTAATACCGTAAGGATCTGTAATTAGAATGCGACGATGTCGAATGTTATTAATAATTTTTTTTTACAAATTAGATATTATATATATAACATAGGATTTGATAAATTAGTAGTATTTTAGTTTAAAACCAATATACTATAATAGAATGTGAAATCGACGATTTGGTATAAACTTGGTATTTATTGAACAGGAAGTTTACTTGAAATTGGAACTTATGGATTTTTGAAATAACTCGATTAATGGAATTGTAACCGGTAATTGTATTTACAAATGAACTCAAGATTTATTAGGTTTAGACTTTTACAGAGGAATAGTATCCATATTTTTAAAGTGAATAACAATTTAGGAGAAACAACTTGCAGTAGTCATAAAGGGAAATATAGCAGCGTATTGCATTAGTTATAAAGGAAAATATAGTAGCGTATTGCATTAATTATAAAGGAAAATACGACAGCATTTTGCAATAGTTATAAAAGGGGAATATAGCAGCGTATTGCATTAGTTATAAAGGGAAATATGGCAGCGTATTGCAGTAATTATAAGGAATATTGTAGCATATTGCAATAGTTATAAAGGGAAATAAAGAAGAGTTTATAAAAATATGGGAAACTAGAAAGTTATTACCAAATAAAAGGGCCAGTGTTTGTGTGATGTTTGGTTGTGCATTTGAATGGATGTTTGTTTTTACTTCGATGGTTAAATAACCGACTATCGAAGTGTTTTGACCATCTTTGTCAATACGGAGAGACCGTTTGGATATATTATCTGAAACCACTCCGTATAGGCATAAGCGTTGCGAATTAGATTATGCTAAAGATAATTGAAGACGGAGTGAAATGCAACGGTCGTTTTGTTCCAGAATGGTGTTTTCTGTTTGTCCAGTCCCAGGACAACTTGTATGGACGAGTGTTTGACAGAGTATATCTAATAAATCATGTATAGTTGATCTCTTAAAGGTATTGCGTCTGGTGGCAGAGGAATTCGTTCCTCTTAGCTTTTTATACCCGTGATATGTTTGGGAATCAATTAGTGATTTGATGGGTTTGACGATGTGGCATTCAAAGTGAATGGTGATCAGGTGTTCTGAAGATAGACGTAGCCTCTAGCCTCACAACTAGGAAGTAACAAAAGTTGGGCTAGGCAACATGGCTAGTTGGGTCATACCCAAGCAGGGTGTATTGTCACCGATCTAGAGAAAATTCATATTTGTTCTTCTTTTCGACTCTGTATCATCGGATAACGGTTGGATGGCTAATAACCGTGGGCGATAATATATTCGCTGCACTCAAGCTAAATGAGTGGGTGGTCATGTGTGGCCGGGTTGCAAGACGTTCTTATTGAACCTAGGTGTATACCCTCTAGAGTACACTGATCGGAAGGTGCTTCCATACCTTGTCTGTTGGAATCCAATCTCCAATAAGTGCTCTGCGGTTTATGATTTTATACTATATATATGTGGATCGTGAGATGCAAGCGTTTTTCTATTTGGATATTTATTTGATTAGACATTATTATAATATCACTGGATTTTGATATCTAAATGATTTGGATTATAGTAAGGTAAAAGCCATCCATGTTTATGGTGGGTTGGTCTTACTATTATCCTTTTGTTTAAAAACGAATTTCAAAGTTAAACAGTATGGTTGGAATTTACTCACCCCAGTCCCATGACTGACCCAGAGTTTATTTTGTTTGTTTTCCGTAAACTCTTGGGTGCCCAAATTTGTACGGGCAGACAAGTGTTTAGGCTTTTACAGATACACTTGAAGAAGCTGGAAGCAGAAGGCTTCATTATTAGTATTTAGAGATTATTTCCGCTGTGTTATGATGTATTGTACTATGATAATGGTATGTATATACAATACAGTTTTGTATTTTAAAGTTATGTTATATAATAATTTTATTCGTTCCGCTGTGAGATTCGTGTTTACTCTCTGATTCTGTTCAGTAGTGATCTTCTTCTTCTATTCTATTTGTTCTACCTTATCTTTCTCATCTTCTAACTTCTTTCTATTAATGATCTGAATTTTCGTGCATTTTGAGTTGAATGTGTAGGATATTAGTCAGCTCAAATTGGCACGGATTTTTGGGTCATTTCAACAACCTGCAATGAGAAAATCGCCTTTAGAAAATTTTATATATCTTGCAAGTAAGTGATTTATACAGGAAGGTAAGACTTCATTCATAAAGCTGTTGTTCAGTACAATGCACATAAAACATTACAGACTTTTTACGAGAAAGTAGAACATAACAAGAAGTAAAGTAAAGATGAAGGAGAACGCTTATTCTGAGCCATAGATGTTAGATTTTCAGTAATGGTCGTCAGTTGATTATCGGCCTTGGATTAGTTTGAGAAGGAGCCCTGTTGCTTGGACCGGATTGGTCATTTGATGCCCCTTGCCCTTGGGGAGTTGCAAAAGGATTTGCCTCTTGGGGATTCTTCACATATTGTTGTAAACGATTCTTCCTAACTAGCTCTTCAATTAATGATTTTAGATGCCTACATTCATTGGTATTGTGGCCTGGCTGGTTATGAAACCGGCAGAACTTCCCAGATTTAGTTAGATGGTCATTCATCTTCATTGACCAAGGCTCTAGGTAATCTTCTGCATCCTTCATGGCAAGGTAAATGTTTTCAAGAGTGTCATTTAGAGGAGTTAGCTCTGATGAGTCATGAAGGCAAAACTTCTTATTAGCTTTGTTGTCGTTCCCGTCATTGG
>JASFAX010001027.1:0-53615 GCA_030737875.1 Allium sativum | reverse complement strand
TGGAGAACCTTTTCGGCTGTCTTTTTGGGACTAAAATGACCACCACAGGCTTGGTCATGACAAAAAGAGAGGGCACTGCGAGTTTCAGTGTTGGGAACACACCTTCGGAAATTTGGTCAGGACAGTATTTGAAAAGATAAGGGTTGTCCCAGAAAAATGTTTCACTTGGGAAAAGAATTTTTGTTTATCCTGCTTGGACTAAAAAAAGGGGTCTGCTTGGTGACTAAGTAATTGACAATGTCAGCGAACCAAGGATCAGTGGATAAAGAAAAGAGCTATTCATCTGGAAAATTCTCGTTTATCAGAAGAGAAGAAGACTGGGCATTTGGAAGACGAGACAAATAGTCAGCAATAACGTTGTCGGGTCCTTTTTTTATCCTTAATGGTAATGTTGAATTCTTGGATCAGAAGGAGCCAACGAATGAGACTTGCCTTGGCATCTTTTTTTAGAGAAAAGGTACCTAAGAGCGGAGTGATCAGTATGAACAATGATGTGTGATCCAACTAGATGAGGTCTGAATTTTTCTAGAGCGAAAACGACTGCCCAAAGTTCTTTTTCAGTGGTCATTCAAAGTCTTAGTTGCATAGTAAATGACATGAAGGATTTTATCGATACGTTGTCCTAATACAGCGCCTACAGCAAAATTTGAGGCATCACACATGATTTCAAAAGGCAGCTTCTGGTTGGGAGAGCAGATGATAAGGGCAAAGAAAAGTTCATTTTTGAGATGCTCAAAAGATGAAATACAGTCAGAGTCGAAGTTAAAAGGAACATCCTTACCAAGAAGATTAGTCAAAGGCGAGCGATTTTGCTAAAATCCTTTATAAAGCGACGGTAAAAACCAGCATGACCTAAAAAGGATCGGATGTCCATAAAGGATTTGGGAATGGGAAGATTAGAGATAACTTCGAATTTGGCTTTGTCAGTGTGACACCCCACGTCCGCTAATGTCACTCACAAAGGGAATGCATTAAGTTTTGTGAAGCGTTATAGGTAAACATATACATAATATTACAGGACAGATATAATTAAGATATCAGCGGAAATTCAATGTTTTATTTCAAACACAAATCATACATTGTGGTCCAAAATACCATCAGTCAAACAAACCATTACAATAATATAATTTCTGTCTTTTACCATCAGAGTACCTAAATACTTAAAAGAAAACTTAATTCTCCAAATAAAAGAGACAAATCCATAGTAGAGGTAAGAACTTGAGCTATACTTTGAAAGCAGCTCTAGCAAGATGATAACTGAGTCCTGACTAAGCCTGAGTATTCCCGCCCTGAGAAACGGGGGGAACAGAAGAAAGAAAAGGAAACAAAAGGGTCAGACATAAAGTCTGGTGAGTCTAGTTACTTTTAGCAAGTAAATAAATAAAAGTAGCATGACAGGCATATAAATTGGATAAGAGAGATCACTACATAAATGGCAGGTGTGACAAAGTAAACAGGATAAGGTGTATACGCTTCTCTAATGATCACTCTGCAATGTTACTAGTATAACCAGAATGAGATGATCCCTTCCACTATAAGGTGGTAGACTTAGGCATACGTCCAAATGTACCCTACTACTACCCTAATCGATCGACTCCCTACTCTGTAGATACTCTGTGTCGGCCCTACAGTAGGATGTATCACGTCCTAAAGTGGCAACGCCTCGCTGATATGCACAACCCCATATCTACAGGTGTCATGGTCGTCTTATCCCCTTCTGCCCCGCTCATGCACGCACATGGTCCGGTCGGTTTGCGCCGCCCACACCGTCCTCTACGTTTGGATCTCTTACAATCAGTCCAGTAAGCATGCTCCTTCTCCGACCTAGTACGAAGTATATGTTTGATACCTACTCCGGGTTATTGGATGAAATGGGTCCTACACAATATGATACAAGCTCTCCCCTTTGTCTTATATCCCCCTACTAGGTTTTCATTGGCTATGTATACCACTAGGTGTCTTTAATTACATAACCCTATCATTTCTACAAGTTATGCTTACCCTAAAAGGTGTCTTTAATTACATAACTTTATTACTCCCGTCGGTCATGTATACCACTAGGTGTCTTTAATTACATAACCTTATCGGGTTAAGTTTGTGGGCCTATACATAAATATTACCTACCCCCTCCAAATTTGCTTAACCCATCCATTGTCCAATCAAAATTTCAACAAATTTACATCATATAATGCCCACAGTTGGTTTTTACGAATGAGATCTTCAATTAAATTTCTCAAAGTGTCGACATTCATTCGTGTTGGGCCCAGGTTGTTTAATGAATTGACAAAACTTTCTGGAATTGGCATGCTGTTCCGTAATTCTTTGTGGTTTTACCTGACGGAATATCCCTGAGTCTTTCGTGGAAGAGTAAATTCTTTCTGGAGTCTCGTTTAGTAGGGTTAATTTAGATCGTTTATACAGTCGCGACTTTTTGTAGCCTTTGCTATCTTTCTCATCACTTGCCCTCTTTTGTCCTGCGTCATTCTTCTGCTCAACTCCGGACTCATTACCTTTGCCTTCTCTGATGGAGTTATTTTCTATAACCTTCTGGACACCTGGAGCTTCATCTTATACACTCATGTATTCTTTAGCTTTCTTATAAAACTTCTTCAAAGTTTTTGGTTTCTTCATCTTGATCCACTTCCCAAATTCTGCCTTCTTATCGATAGATCCTTTCAGGGCTGCCAATAAGTACCAAGGCCCCAGTTCTATGACTTTTGCTGCTGCAACATGGAAACATGTAAGGAAGGCTCTGATGGTTTCCCTAGGCTTTTGTTCCATCTCGCATAGTGAAATCACATCCCTTGCCTTGGTGGTTTGTAGTCGGAATTGATCTTGGAATCCCCTTGCCAAGTCGGCAAACTGATCAATACACTTAGGTGGAAGTCTGGTGAACCAAAGCGAGGCCACGCCTTCAAGGCACACAGGAAAGTATAAGCATTTGATTTCATCAGTAGCCCTAGCTCCATTCATGTGTTGGTCATATTTGAACAGAAAAATGTTTGGATCTCCAACTCCGCCATAATGTGCTATTGTTGGGGGAATGAATTTCTTGGGGAACTTTGCTTGACAAATATTCTCTATAAACGGATTTTTGCATGGGGAAAACTCCCACTCTTTCTCCTCATCCTCTCGGATCGCTTTCTCCTTCATTATTCGCTGAATCATGTCTGTGATTCACCTTTCGTCATTTGCTTGTTCATCGGGGTCGACATCGATGTTTTATTAGTGCGACCACGATTTGAGCTTCGACGCCTTGCACCTTTTTTGGGAGATGTTATGTTGGTAGGACTCGCTACAGCCTACGTCGCATGTTTTCCTTTGTGCTGGGGAGATCTGGCCTTAGAGTCCTCAAAAGTCGGCCACTTCCTCGTCTCTCACTAAGCAGTGTGGTCAACCAGGATCCGAGGCTGATGAGTCCCCTTTTGCACCAAAATTATTAACAACATTTGGTGGCAGTAAATTGGTTTGGGAAATAATCAGGACATCATACTTTTCCATCATCATCTTCGTCGTAGCGTCCATCTT
Organism: Allium sativum; assembly: GCA_030737875.1. Taxonomy (NCBI): domain Eukaryota; kingdom Viridiplantae; phylum Streptophyta; class Magnoliopsida; order Asparagales; family Amaryllidaceae; genus Allium; species Allium sativum. The sequence goes on along the minus strand of JASFAX010001027.1, from coordinate 50,087 downwards.
TTCGTTCAGGTCGGTTGCAACCACATTCAACTCATCTTGCGTTACAGATGGCTTAGGAGTTTCCCCAGCCCCCTGGTTCAGAGTTTGTGGTGTTGCTTCATTATCATTATTATCCCCACCGACTGCGGTAGTTTTAGCAGATTTGCTGCTTTTCTTCGACCCGGCCATGGCTTAGAGGGAGAAAGGGATTTTGGATATATATATATATATGTTTTTTTTTGTTATTGAACTCTGAAAAGAAAGTATTAGGCAAGGAATTACGAACATGGCCTCATGCTGGTCGCCAAAATGTTTACACCAAAAATGGCTTAAACACCAAAGGTACTAAGATTGCACTTCACCAATATGGTAGGGAGATGAATGAGACCATGTTTAATAATAATTGGAAGTGAAAATGCGAGGAAGATAAAATAAAGACAAGGTTTAGAGTGGTTCAGCCTTATGTTAGGCCTACATCCAATATGAAGATAGCTTGCATTCTTATATCGGAGATTACAAAAATACATAAACCCTCTCTTTCATACATGTCTATATTCACTCAGCATACTTTCATTCATACATTTCAATATTGGGATTTTATGAGGGAATGGTAGAGTTTGAGGAAGAGAGGGATGGATGGACGATAAAGAAGGAGGATGCCTTTGATTCTTCTGATTACACAGCCGTATTGGACGCCATGGACAATTAGATCGTGAACCTTTAAATGGAGAAGATGATTTGTCTCCAAATCTTTGAGGAATCCCTGAAGATAGAATTTAGCAGCATTTTGTGGGTTTTAAAAGTGGATCCCCTTTGTGGTGGCAGCCATCTCCTATTTATAGGTGAACATCCCCGAGGAAATGAGCTGAAGTTCGTATATACAGGCAATAGATTGTTACAACCGATAATCACGAAAATGCCACTGCCTGGTTGTAGCTAGCTGTCGACAGTTGTATCCAGCTATCATGCACGAGCGACCCTATAGGAGTGAGCGCTTTGAGTAATTGTGTGGGCGACCTTAGTTGGTGCTCTTCGGTCGTAGCTACATCTGGCAACTGATGAATGGTTATCTTATTTGCTTGATGGTAGAATGGGTGAGAAGCTAAGATCGTTCTTATGGTCGAGCGACTTTGTAAGAGTGGAGTATGGGATTTGAAACACACCACCTCTGTTAAGGTCACTCCCCAAGGGAATGCCTTAACTTCGGTGGAGCATTTTTAGTACAAGATGCAGAAGACAAACAAATAAAGCAACGAAAAATAAATAACCATTATTGATTAAAACAACTTGTACAAAGATTGTTTTACAACACCAATACTTATTACTAGAAAGCATCTGTCTTGTTTAATATATAAGAAGCACAAACTGACAACGATATTACCCAATAAAGCATGAGCCAGCCATAGCAGTAGAAAATGGAGTTCAAAGCAATGCGCTAAAGAATCTTCAAGCTCGGAAAAAGTAACGGCCCCAAAATGAGCTGAGCTTTTCCCTCCGTAACTACCTGGAGGGGGGGAACGGAAGAAAAGAGGTGAATGCAAACTAGCTCAGACATAAAGTCTGGTAAGTCCAGTGATTCTTAGTATTTAAACGAGGAAAAGGGTCATGACATGAATAAACTAAATATAAGACTAAATCATAGTAACAAGAAAACATGGGGGTAAGCATAGGATATGGCAAGATAAATTGAATGTACCGATAAACTGAATGTACTGATAAACTGAATGCACTTCTACTCCTTCTCTGCTTCGCAACTACCCTATTATACCGATTTCTATATCTCTGCACTACCTACTAGTGTCCAAACTAGTAATCTATGATCATATGATAACGTAATCCCAATCCCCGTATTTGCGGTTGCCTTCAGGTGTACATCTATTCTGGGGATTCCATTTATTACCTAGATCTAATCTAGGGTTTACTATCGAGCGCTTCCTAGATTCAACCAGGGTTTACGCTACCCAAGGCCACTAGGGTTTATGCTACCTATTGAATGCTTCTCGGATTCAGGGTTTACGCGACCTAGGTCCAACTAGGGATTATTCTACCTACTTTGTATTAATTTTCCATGTGTCTGTGTCAGTCGGCCCTCTCCTGCGTGTAGATACTCTGTGCTGGCCCCACCATAAGGTGTATCAAGCCTTATGATAGCGACCAGACACGATTCAAGATGCACAGTGTATAACTACTAGTACCCAGTGCCTGCTTTTTCCACTCCGGAGTACGTGGACGCCCGTAAACCGTCGGAACCTACACTGATGTACCCCCTGCCGCTATTTTGACCGCTTATAATCAGCCCAGTAATCGTGCCCCACTCTGCCTAGCTTAGGGTACTGTGACACATCTATGTGGGTTACTGTTGACATGGGTCCCTGTTACTAGGGTTTCCTACTGGTTAAGTTTGTGGGCCTATATATATAATATTACCCACCTACACGTGATGTACTTAACCCTCCCACCGATTCAAGCATGTCTATTTAATGGTTAAGTTTGTGGGCCTATATATACTAATATTTCCCACCGATCCCAATATGTACTTAACCCTTCCACTGGTTCAAGCATGTTTATTTAAAGGTTAAGTTTGTGGGCCTATATTACTAATATTACCCACCAATCCGATATGTACTTAACCCTCCCACTGATTCAAGTTGATATATATTCTTGGTTAAGTGTTATCCATTCATTCAAGTTAACATAACCTGCCCACTCATCATGTTATATATATATATATATATATATATATATATATTGGTTAAGTGTTCCCCTTGTGTTACTTAACCCCTATCACATATCATGTTATATATATATATTGGTTAAGTGTTCCTCCTGTGTTACTTAACCCCTATCACATATCATGTTATATATATATATATTTTGGTTAAGTGTTCCTCTTGTGTTACTTAACCCTATCACCCATCATGTTATATATATATATATTGGTTAAGTGATCTAATTATTCTTAACCCCACCCACTTGCCTAGTTAACATGTTATGACGGTTAAGTGTTCTAAATTAACTTAAGCTCACCATCTAGTCTAGTTAGCATGTTAAACACTTACTTAACCCTACCCACCTGTCTAGTTAACATGTTATTATGGTTAAGTGTTCCCTTAGTTACTTAAACCCCTACAAATCTTGCCTTGTTAACATGTTAAGTTGGTTAAGTGTCCAAATTAACTTGACCTTATCAATCTTGTCTAGTTAACATGTTGAATTGGCTAAGTGTTTTCTCGATTACTTATCCCCACCCTTCTTGTCTTTGTTAACATGTTATTACGGTTAAGTGTTTCCCAAGTTACTTAACCTCACCATTTCTAGCTTGATTTATTCATGAGCCTTAATTAATTAAAGCACCAACCACTCACTTTAGACAGATATTGTTGTGGTTACTGGTTGTGCCGGTCGGTTCCGGGCAGGTTTACACCACAACTCAGTCTAACCTCGGGTCTTTCTGGGCTTGATGCACTAACCACCCACATTAGACAGGTATTGTTGTGGTCACTGGATGTGCCGGTCGATTCCGGGCAGCTTTACACCATAACTCAGTCTAACCTCGGGTTAGGCATATTCGTCTTTTACTAAATTTACATATTTACTATTTATGTAAATTTTCCGTAAATCAATTTCACCTAGATCATATTCAACTGTCATGCAAATTAACATACTTATATTCTATGCCCAAACTTGATTTACCAATCAATTAACCCAACTTGCAGTTTATACCAATTTAGATTTAATATTCCCCTTTTACAATTCATGCCTAATCTAGATTAATTTTCCAATTTACGGTTCATGTCAAAACTAGATTTAATACTCTAGTTTACCGTTTATGTCCAAAACTTGGTTTACACGCCAGTTACACACTTTGCGGCCAATTAAATTTATCAATTTATGCCCAAGTCTAATATGCATGTAAATCATTCACTATTATAGCAAATTTAGATTATGCCAACATATTTCTTATAACAAATTAACATAATTAAGCTATGCCCAAATTCCCGCGCCATAATCGTACGTATAACATGATTTCACACGTTTCTAAGTACTCATGAAATGATACTAATAGTATCAAAGCAAGGAATAGGGGATAAGCACGAGAATTGGCATAAAAGAACAGCCATGCAAGAATGAACCAAATACAAAAGTAATGGTTCCAATGGGTTTGATGTACATAACAGTGAATAGGAATAAACTAGACAAGTTACACCCCAAGAAATGAGATCAACATAATTAAGGGAATAGGCGTAGGTGATTTGGTCCAACATAATGCCAGTTCGAAGTACAACCTAATAGGTTAATGGGAATAGGCATAAGTTACTGACTACAATAGTTATAGGCAATTAACTACAATAGTCATGGGAAACTAATCACAATAGTTTCCTAATCAATGTCATAGGCAATAGTCTCATAGTCATGAATCATATGCAATAGTCTCAAAATTATGAATCATAGTCACAGTCATAGGCAACAGTCTTATAGCCATAGTCATATGTAATAGTCTCTTTGTCATGAATCATAGTCACAGGCAATAGTTTCACGGGAAATAGTTTCATAGTCATAGTCTTAAGCAAAAGTCCCATAATCATAGTCATTGGCAATTAGCCACAATAAGTTCTAGGCCACAATCGAGAATCAGATCCAAAGGCATAGATAACGTTAGATTTGACATAAGCACGAATCAAAGATAATTAACTTGCAAATTGGTATAGTTCTATATTTTGATTCATTACATTTTCCAATTACACGTTCAAATCTAAGGAATAACCGCACTTACAGTGATCAGTTTAGAAAAGGCGATTTGCTATGATTCGAGTGACGTTGCTTGAAGCGGAATGCCTATGGTCCAACTTGAAGCTTTGAATTGATTTGAATCTCCAATTTGAAGAAGAACTATAACTTGTTTTAATAGAGAATAAGATTTATTTTAATGGTGGAGGCTAGAGAGAAACAGCATGTAGACGCCTAAAAGAATTTGTGTGGAGAAACCTTAGGTCTAGGCATTCTTTTATAGGTGTAAAGAGTGTTTTAGAGCCATTAGATCTCCCTAGAAGCCATCCGGTCCGTCCAGAATAGGTCAAAATCGTTGCAGTCCAGATCTGGAAAAATAGGGCAGGTCGACCCCCAGGTCGACCTATAGGGGGGAAGTCGACCCCCAGGTCGACCCCTTGGTCGACCTGGGTCCTGAGAGGGAAATTTCCCGCCCAGCCCTGGTGTTTGTTTTGAATTCAAATTTTGAATCTATTTTTATTTATTTAAATTCTCGAAATTTCCGAAGGCCAGAACTTCTTCATACGGAGTCCAATTCACCCAAACTCAGACTCTATCTCAAGCAGAATTTCGAGACGAACGTAATGGCGTAACCCATTTCCCTCAATTCTTCTTCTAAAAATTATTTATACTTTAATTTGTGAAACTTAATGTTACAGAATTACGGGGTGTTACATTCTCCCCTCCTTAAAGGATTTCGTCCCCGAAATCTTCAAGTTAAGAAGAATGTATCCTAACATCCATCATCCATCTACTCAACCATTCAATCACAGGCATCCATTGTCCCTAAAAAGGATTTCTAATGCTTTCATGATTTTATGCATAGTGTGTGTACATGTCCTTATCTAATGCAAAATCAGGCGGTCTACTGATTCGGTTGACCTCCTTAATGCGAATTATGTCAGTGTCATGCATCCAATATGTATGCAATCCTAACGTTACATATCATTTCTATATGAGTGCACAACCATTCACTCAAATGCAACGTCCATAGGATAACACATCAAGTTCAATCCATAAACAAATGCATATATGCAAATGCAATATGGAAGTGACTGAGCTGATCTAGTGCCCTATGTGTGTATATGCATCCACGAGCAACCACTAGCAAACACTAGCAACCACTTGCATCCACCAAACATAACATGTCTCAAACACATGTTTACATCCATTGGCTTCTACCTGAGGATAGGACTGAGAGGATATACTTAAAAGCTAAAGACTAGCACGCAAATAGGTTTTACAGAAAAAGAGGAATCAAGGATATACCCTCAAAAAGGGTAAGATGCGCGCATCTGGACTTCAGTCTTTTAAGTCGCATCTTCTTGAGCTTCACTCCGCTGTACCTTAACTAATTTAACTTCACGATCGTGAAGCTTCTTGGCCTCCATTTCCAAAACCCACTAGTAAAGATAGGACCTCGCTCACTTACTATGTTAGAGGGTATCCAATGTAATCGAACTATCCTTCCGAGAAAAACATATGTTAATCATGATACCAAGTGTATATACCTAATATGATTAGAGGTCTCTCCTCTACTTAGCTTATCCATCATGCTATAAATCTGAGGGTCTAAAGCTAATGGTTACTATGTGCTTATTACCTCTCTTAAGGTCAGTCTAACTTAGGGTGCCAGCCCCAACCATTTATTTCTCATGAAAACTATCCTAGTCGAACTCGACATCCCTCAAGTACAAGCCCCAAAGGCCTAAACCAATATCAGACAAGCACCCAAGGGATACCTCCTCCGAATTTGGACGATCTATGTGAGATGATACTAACAAAACAACCAAACAATTGAGCACTTTACCGACTCTTGCTATCCTCGCCAATCTTGCTCCAGAATTATCGTTGATCGTATAACTGGCTTTGCAGTGTCATCTAGATACATGCAGAAGTCTATCTCGAATTTTAGGGGGAAAACCCCTACCCTAATCAAAACATCTTGCGTACTCAGGGACTACCCCAACGGATTGAAAATCGTAGATAGATAAGTAAAGTGATTCTTGGTAGATAAGACAAACTGATCCCTTATGATCGTACGAAATCTCAAGGGTATTCTCGAGGCAAGTCGAAAGTCTAACTACCCTTGTTTCATAATTACTAACTAACCAATCAATGCCTAGAATCAACCCATAGCCCAAACACATAAGCATAAATATAGCTATTCTCAAATCCTCACAAGTCAAAGATAAATGGGCCGAACCAACAATTGGATTTGAGTATATAGTGGGATCCTCTACTACACAATATCTAAGGTGCAGAAACTCAACTATGGAAGAAGATATATACGGATGTGAAGCACTAAAATCAGAAGGAGTACTAATAGGATAATCAAAAAGGAAAAACTCTTTCAACCGAAATCTTACTGCCTCTCTCTCAGGTATGCTGGCGTTGAGAGCATGCACTTACCTTCCGGAAAATCCTGCCCCTTGTTCTTTGCCCTTGCCCTTAATTATATGACCCGTTATACCAAAATAAAGATACTTCCTCTTGTTTTAGGTTTTTCTATTCTTTCCTCCCCTCCTTTGTGAACCAAGTCCATATCCATGGGTTCTTCATCCTTGTGTTGTGCTCCTTAGCCAGACCCCCTCATTCTCAACTTTGCCATCCTTGAATAACTTGTTGACATGTCTCTCGAAAGTTGCTTCCATCGCACGGAGAATCCTACAAAGTTCGAAAGAAAATTAGCCGCAGGTGAAACTACTATGGTTACAAATGAAAGTTGGGCACTTGTTTGCCCTTTGACAAGTGTCATAGCCTTGTCGAGCCTACGGAACCATGCCGCGATGAGGTTACCTCCTAGAAAGCCAGGAGCCCCGAAGACTCAAGAAAGAAGGAAACAAGGATTCAAATAGAGAATCAAAAGATAGTGCATATGGCTTTGGGGAATATGCCTTTAAAACAAAACTTTTCTTTTGAAAATGCTTCTTTTAAAATCGTTTGAAAATAATTTTTCAAATCTTTTTATCTGATCCGATAACCTTCAGCTCTAATACCAAGTGAAACACCCCACCTCCGTTAAGGTCACTCACCAAGGGAATGCCTTAACTTCGGTGGAGCATTTTTAGTACAAAATGCAGAAAAATTACAAGACAGACAAATGAAGCAGCGAAAAATAAATAACCTTTATTGATTAAAACAGCTTGTACAAAGATTATTTTACAACACCAATACTTATTACCAGAAAGCATCTGCTTGTTTAATATATAAGAAGCATAAACTAACAATGATATTCCCCAATAAATCATGAGCCAGCCATAGCAGAAGAAAATGGAGTTCAAAACAATGCGCCAAAGAGTCTTCAAGCTCGGAAAGAGTAATGGCCCCAAAATGAGCTGAGCTTTTCCCTCCCTGACTACCTTGGGGGAGGGGGACGGAAGAAAAGATGCGAAAGCAAACTAGGTGTAACAACCCTGAATTTTGGGGGTAAATTTAAAATTTATTTTAAGTGATTTTAATGGGTTTTGATATTTAAAATAATTTATTTAAAATAATAATGATTAAGAATTGATTTGAATCGAAGTTAGAATGAATAATTTAATTTTAATTATAAAAAGAGTTAGAAATAGCGCGGTAGTTTGAAAAGTCAAACTTGAACTTTGACTAACCGTACGGGATGCAAAATTTAACGGATTTTAGTGAAACCAAAAATATTAGAATCTATTTAAAAATATCTTTCTAACGAATCTGAAAAATTGAAATTTCATAGCGGGAATCAAAAGTTATGCTCAAATTAAAATTTAGAAAGGTCGCTATGAAATTTACAAAGGCCAAAAATGCTACTTTTTGCATAGCAAGGAATTTGGACTCGAAACCACTTCCATTGAGCTCAGAATGACGTTTCTGCATTGAAAAACAGTAAATACTTATATATTTTGAGTTTTGAAAAATATTTGTTTAAAAATGTATTTTTAATATTTAATATATACGCCTTAAAAATAGTCATTTTTCAAACGACCTCGGTTTTCGACGAAACCGCTTTTGTTGGAACCGGAATGTCGAATTATGGCTAAGTTTAATTTTCCAGAATTTTTCGAATGAGTATGTAAGCGTGGCAGAAGATAACACGTTTTGTCAGTTTATAGTTAAAACTGATCGACCTGAAAAAGGCCATTTTTCGAACAGTCTCAGAATTCAACGAAAATAGTCTTGTTGGAACTGTATCGTCAATGCGAAGCCAAAAATATTTTTTTAGAATTTTCGGAGTCCGTATGTGGCCCCGGCGTATTTAAATGTACGGTCAATGTTTAATTAATTAATTTTTAATGAAATTTAAATAAATATTCTACAAATTTCGGAATTGGGCCCCGGAACCTGTCCCATTGCGTTCAGAAGGTGTCAAAACCTTAAGAACGACAGTAAGCAGGCTCAATTCGGAGAAAGTCCGGATTTTCACCTTTAAAACACAAAAAACGAGATTTATTATTAAAATAATATAATATTCCGGAAACCCTAACCCTAAATGGCTAGCCACCGCCTATTCAATTCAAATGCCAGAATCATCCGAAATTCAAACCTTAAAATCTCTCAATCCGTTCAATGAAAATCAACAAATTATATATCAAATCGAAGAGAATTCACAGAGCTTTCCATCCATACGGATGATGGGTATCATTGGGATCTGGATTTCGCGAATTTGGAGCAGGAAGGGCCGCCGTTCGGGTTCGGGTTTCGAGGCGTGGTGAGGGCCGAGTTCGTCGGTGCTTCAGGCGTGGGTAGAGTTCGGCAAGGGCTTCGTCGTGGCGGTGGTCGATCGGCGCCAGGGTGGCCGAGGGGTGGTGCGACGTGGGGGGTTTGATGGTGGAGTCGGGTTTCGGCTGTAACGAGAAATGAGGAAGAAAGGTTTATATTTTATATTATTTTATTTATTTAATATTTAATATATACAATCTTTGAAATGCGATAACTCTCTCATACGAGGTCCGTTTTGCGAACCGTTTATTGCGTTAGATTCGTCTTTCCGAGAACTACACGATGACACCAACCATAGCTGAAACAGAGACAGTTGAAAAATCAGCCAAAAATCAATGTGAGAATTCTAATTTTTATTATTTAATTAATTATAAATTATTTTTCTAGCGATAAAAGTATTTGTATTGTGATGTTAATTCGGATCTGGAATGTATGTGTTATATAAATTGTTGATTGTTGCTTGTGATATGTTTGTTATTCATGTTATGCTAGATCCACATTAGAATTTCATATATTGTTGAATTTTATTGCGATTAGCAAATTAAAATCTAAATTTAGATCTAAATCAGATTTTATTCAGATCTAGTTGTTCAAATTTGTTTTATATTATTAAAATATTATTTTTATCATTCTGAAATGAACAATAAAATTTGAACGACAAATAAAAATTTATTTTTATTTGTTGATGCTACAATAAAATTTGAACGACAAATAAAACGTATCTTTATTTGTTGATACTACAATAGAATTGGAACGACGAATAAAAACTCATTTTTATGTGTTGATATTACCATAGAAATTGAATGACATATAAAACATTATTTTTATTTGTTTATATTACAACAAAAGTTGGTTAACAAATAAAATCTTATTTTTTATTTGTTTACTTTTCAACAGAATTTGGACGACTAATAAAATATTATTATTTGTTTACTTACGATAGAATTTGAACAACAAATGGATTTTCATATTTGTTGAATTTAATTATATTGTCAATTCAATATAAATAAAATATTATTTTGATCATTTCTAATGAAAATTTTATATTTAGAGTAAAATGTCATTTTTAGTGTAAAAAAAGTACATTAGATCAAAAATAACATTTGGATTAGAAATTTGTTAGAAAAATAAAAACAACATTTTTATTTGAAATATGTTATGCAAACAAAATGACATTTTTGATTAGAAGTTTATTATGTAAATAAAAAGAAAGAATGAGAATAAAAATTCTCATTTTTGTTAGTTAAAAAGAATTGAACTAAAATACTCATTTTTATTCATTTTGGTTAGTTAAAAAGGATTGGACAAGGTTATACATTTTTGTTAGAAAAATGATAATTAGATTAAAAAGGACAATTTTGTCAAAAATAAAGTTATTGAAATAAAAATTACAATCTTGTCACAATGGAGTTAATGAAATAAAAAGATTACATTTTTCAATGTAATTAGAAATAGAAAGATTGCACTTTTCATTGTCCATAAAAAAAAGGAAATTAAAGAATTTACACTTTTCAATGTACATAAAAGAAATGAAGGGGAATAAAGGAATTTACCTTTTATATTAAAATTTATAACATTTCATTTATATTAGAAGATAATTATGTCATTTCATTAGTGTTAAATATGTCATTTTTGTTTTAAATGTTTTATTAAAATAAAGTGCCATTTGGTTAGAGGATGTTATGTTAAAAATTGTCATTTAGTATAAAGGTTACATTTGGTGAAAATTTGTCATTTTAGTCATAAACTGTCAATTTAGTATAAAATGCCATTTTAGTGTTAATTGTCATATTTAGTTAAAATTAAAAATGTTCTTTTAGTTAGAAAGAAAATGATATCATTTTAGTTAGAGATGTTAGATTGGAAATAAACACCATTCTTAATATGAATTTACATTGTATGATAAAATTTACATTTTTATATGTAATTTAGATATAAATTTACATTGTAAAATAAGAGTCACATTTTTATATGTAATTAGAAAAGGAGATTTACATTGTAAAATAAGAATTACATTTTTATATGTAATTAGAAAAGGAAATTTACATTGTAAAATAAGATTTACATTTTCATATGTAATTTAGGATGAGATTTACATTGTAAAATAAGATTTACGTTTTTTATATGTAATTTAGGATGAGATTTACATTGTAATATAAAATTTACATTTTATATGTAACTAGAAGTTGAGAATTCGCATGATATAGAAAATTACATTTTTAATTAATTAAAAGGCGTGAAACTTGCATCGTATAGAAAACTACATTTTAATGTAATTAGGAAGAAGAGTGGACATAGAATCAAATTTATCTTTTTAACATAATTCTAAAAGATAAAGTTTGGCACGGTTATGAAAATTACATTTTTAATGTAATTTAAAAAGTTAAAAAAAATCACTGTAATTAAAAAGAAAATTTTACAATGCAACTGAAAGATAGAAATTTTACATTATAATGTTGATTATAATTTCAATGTAGAAAAAAAGAGAAAGAAAAAGAAAATTTTACGGTGTGAATAAAAGAAATAAATGGAATGCCATATCAAATTATATTTCGAGGAAATTATATTTTTATTCAATATTGGAAATAAATGATATGTTCATTATCATCGATTGTTAGCGAAATTTAAATTGGTTGAATCCATTAACCAATTATGTAATTGTACCTCTATATGGATTGTGTTGGCTAAAAACCCCACACGGGTATTGGGACGATATTTGACTGACACAAATCCCAATGTTAAATTGTATGTCTATCGTTAGATCGACAGGCTGCGATGAGCGTTATTATTTAATTTTTAATGCTCACACAGTAGAAATTACACTCTGGATGTAAATGGATGACTTGATGATTATACGGTTATTGGCATTTATTGAGATGGGTGTGAAATCCATATAATACAAATTATATGGTAAACGATTGAGTCGCACTTCGATTCAGGTGTTCTTTTAAAGAAGAATATTCGTACATTAAAAACCTTTTAATATAAAGAATATTTTTAATGATTATTTTAAAAATATGTTCTTATAATAATGAATTAATATTTAAAGAGCAACCTTTTATTTACGATTAGTAGAATGTGCAATTATATTGTGTGATATGAAATAAATTGATGTGTGAAGTGGATTTATCGTGGACGGTGTTTTTAAACGACATTTGTCCTTTAATCCAATTTACATTGAAATTATTATTTGGAATTTATAAATCTATTTTATAGGTTTAAAAAGGCATTTTCTAAAAATCAAGTTTTCCAATTTAATATATTAAATTGGAATTAAGTGGAAATTCGATTGGTCATAATCGAGATGGGCTTCTGTAAAAGAAGACCTATATTATATATGGAATTTAAGAGGCTTTGCCGTTATTCCATGTATATTGTTAGTCTGATACAGAAATTTTATATCGATTATGTATGGATTTGATTTCTGTGGAATTCCATATTTTAGAAATTGATTTGAGGGTTTATCGTGAACAGTGTTTTAAAGGACACTAGTTCTTAAACTGTTTAAGACAAGATTTATTCCTTAAAATAAATGACCTTGTAAGAATGATTTTTGATATCAAATCAAAATGGGAGTTATAATAAATCCTTTAAAGAATATTTAAGATTTTATTTTCAGAGTTTATCTTTGATAAAATTAATGAGAATCTTTTAATATGAATACCTTATTAAAAGAATATTCGGAGTTGGAATGCGGCGTAATGTGTGATTTTCCAATATTTGCTTTTTAATCACAAAATATGCGAATTATTCAGAAAGACCGGGATTAACCCATTTTGAATAATCATCACGACGATCAAGAGTCGAAGATGAAGGCGGCAGTTGAAGACCGAAGGTTTTCACATCGTTGGGATGATGATGACTGGTATCTTGAATTGGGACTGGCCTCCCAAGGCAAGGTATTTGGTGATGATTGTCCAAACGCATTTGGAGATCGACGGACACGTTGTTTCGTTCAGACCCAGAGCGGACTTGTAAATGGATTGTATGTCTGACATTGTATTCCTTTCTACTATATTTGTTGAACGCTACTGATTATATATTTCCGTTTGGTGGTGGAGAATTTATTCTCTACTTAACACCCTTCTCTAAGACGTATGAGCTTAGAGGTTATATATATATTGGTAGATGATCAATGGTATGGTAGAGTCTGACAATGTGGCATGCTAAGATGCATATGATCAAGGCTTTGTTGAAAAGCAGGCCTTGTGGGATGATCAAAGCATAGTCTGTTTAGGCATAGCTTTGTGTATAGTGTGACTTCACGAGCCTCACACACCGGCGGAGTCTAAAACGGGAGAAGGGAACGCAGGGAGAGCAGCACGTTTCTTTCTAGCTAGAAGTGGTGTTTGGGCTTTGGCACGGCCCGACATTTTACTTATGTGGATGATGGAATGAGGCGCCTCGGATGATAGGTCCTATAGGACCGGGAAACGTGTATTCAGGAATTGCCAATCCACGAAGTTGTATGTGTGGACCGGCCCTGCAGCTATCCAAGGGTTCACTGCGGGGGATCCTGAGACATTAGCAAGAGTGTCTCGAATCGGTAAGGAGCTCCTCCCTAGCCTTGACTCATGATGGAAATCCAAGCTTCCAATACGAACCTACGGATTTGATTGTATTACTAGTATGGAAGCATAGTATTATGGTATCTATGTGTCCTAGGATTGATACATTTATTTTGAAATGTTTTGATATACACTGAAAATAATATCAAAATCCATTTTTATCGTATCAAGCATTTTTGACCATTATAAGGTAAAACCCTATCCTCTGGTTTGCGTTGCATTGTGTGATGGGACTTGGGTCTTATGATGGTTTCATTTTTCCAAAAAGCATTGCGTTGTTTAACGATTTACTTTAATTTATGCACGACAATCCATTGGAGTAAACCCGTTCCGCGTTAGCGGCGTGGTCCTTGGATTTGTCTTATTGTTCTTAGTGAAATTAGTTAAGAATTCTCACACTAGTCCCATGACTGACCCGTCGCTTGTTTCCACCTTTACAAACTCGGGTGCCCTCTTTTTCCACATGGGCAATCGAGTAGTTTTTTTGCAAATATTTCTTGAGCAGGATTCTGGATTGAAGCCTAAAGCTGTGTCCAGAGCATAGTTGTCTTCTGCTGCCTTAGTTATTTTATTTCCGCTGCAATGTATTGAAATATTGTAATTTATCTTCCACTGTAATTTTATTCAATATACTCTGATATTCTGTACTCTGATGTAACATTATTATGATGTTTATAAAAGTCTTCTGTTTTTGTATTAATGTGTTGTCTTCCCAAAGTTGATGTATCCGTAGATTTCCATCCTTTGGTTCAGACCTATGTGGTTTATGGTCGATTCAAAGGGTGGGGATTTACGGGTCATCACACTAGGTCAGACATAAAGTCTGGTAAGTCCAGTGCTTCTTAGTATTTAAACGAGGAAAAGGGTCATGACGTGAATAAACTAAATATAAGAATAAACCATAGTAACAAGATAACATGGGGATAAGCATGGGATATGGCAAGATAAACTGAATGTACCGATAAACTGAATGTACTGATAAACTGAATGCGCTTCTACTTCTCTGCTTCGCAACTACCCTGTTATACTGATTTCTATATCTCTGCACTACCTACTAGTGTCCAAACTAGCAATCTATGATCATATGATAACATGACCCCAATCCCTGTTTTTGTGGTTGCCTTCAGGTGTACATCTATTCTGGGGATTCCATTTATTACCTAGATCTAATCTAGGGTTTACTATCGAACGCTTACTAGATTCAACCAGGGTTTACGCTACCCAGGGCCACTAGGGTTTATGCTACCTATTGAATGCATCTCGAATTCAGGGTTTACGCGACCTAGGTCCAACTAGGGATTATGCTACTTACTTTGTATTAATTTTCCATGTGTCTGTGTCAGTCGGCCCTCTCTTGCGTATAGATACTCTGTGCTGGCCCCACCATAAGGTGTATCAAGCCTTATGATAGCAACCCGACACGTTTCAAGATGCACAATGTATAACTACTGGTACCCAGTGCCAGCTTTTTCCACTCCGGAGTATGTGGACGCCCGTAAACCATCGGAACCTACACTGACGTACCCCCTGCCGCTATTTTGACCGCTTATAATCAGCCCAGTAATCATGCCCACCCTGCCTAGCTCAGGGTACCGTGATACATCTATGTGGGTTACTGCTGACATGGGTCCCTGTTACTAGGGTTTCCTACTGGTTAAGTTTGTGGGCCTATATATATACAATATTACCCACCTACATGTGATGTACTAACCCTCCCACCGATTCAAGCATGTCTATTTAATGGTTAAGTTTGTGGGCCTATATGTACTAATATTACCCACCGATCCCGATATGTACTTAACCCTTCCACTGGCTCAAGCATGTTTATTTAATGGTTAAGTTTGTGGGCCTATATTACTAATATTACCCACTAATCCGATATGTACTTAACCCTCCCACTGATTCAAGTTGATATATATTCTTGGTTAAGTGTTATCCATTCATTCAAGTTAACTTAACATGCCCACTCATCATGTTATATATATATATATATATATATATATGTTAAGTGTTCCCCTTGTGTTACTTAACCCCTATCACATATCATGTTATATATATATATATATATTTTGGTTTAGTGTTCCTCTTGTGTTACTTAACCCCTATCACATATCATGTTATACATATATATATTTTGGTTAAGTGTTCCTCTTGTGTTACTTAACCCTATCACGCATCATGTTATATATATATATATATTGGTTAAGTGTTCTAATTTTACTTAACCCCACCCACTTGCCTAGTTATGACGGTTAAGTGTTCTAAATTTACTTAACCTCACCATCTAGTCTAGTTAGCATGTTAAACACTTACTTAACCCTACCCACCTGTCTAGTTAACATGTTATTATGGTTAAGTGTTCCCTTAGTTACTTAACCCCATACAAATCTTGCCTTGTTAACATGTTAAGTTGGTTAAGTGTCCAAATTAACTTGACCCCTATCAATCTTGTCTAGTTAACATATTGAATTGGCTAAGTGTTTTCTCGATTACTTAACCCCGCCCTTCTTGTCTTTGTTAACATGTTATTACGGTTAAGTGTTTCCCTAGTTACTTAACCTCACCATTTCTAGCTTGATTTATTCATGAGCCTTAATTAATTAATTAAAGCACCAACCACTCACATTAGACAGATATTGTTGTGGTTACTGGATGTGCCAGTCGGTTCCGGGCAGGTTTACTCCACAACTCAGTCTAACCTCGGGTCTTTCTGGGCTTGATGCACTAACCACACACATTAGACAGGTATGTTGTGGTCACTGGATGCGCCGGTCGGTTCCGGGCAGTTTTACACCACAACTCAGTCTAACCTCGGGTTAGGCATATTCGTCTTTTACTAAATTTACATATTTACTTTTTATGTAAATTTTCCGTAAATCAATTTCACCTAGATCATATTCAACTGTCATGCAAATTAACATACTTATATTCTTTGCCCAAACTTGATTTACCAATCAATTAACCCAACTTGCAGTTTATACCAATTTAGATTTAATATTCCAATTTACGGTTCGTGTCAAAACTAGATTTAATATTCTAGTTTACCGTTTATGTCAAAAACTTAGTTTATACGCCAATTAAACACTTTGCGGCCAATTAAATTTATCAATTTATGCCCAAGTCTAATATGCATGTAAATCATTCACTATTATAGAAAATTTAGATTATGCCAACATATTTCTTATACCAAATTAACTTAATTAAGCTATGCCCAAATTCCCGTGCCGTAATCGTGCGTATAACATGATTTCACACGTTTCTAAGTACTCATGAAATGATGCTAATAGTATCAAAGCAGGGAATAGGGGATAAGCACGAGAATTGACATAAAAGAATAGCCATGCAAGAATGAACCAAATACAAAAGTATTGGTTCCAATGGGTTTGATGTACATAACAGTGAATAGGAATAAACTAGACAAGTTACACCCCAAGAAATGAGATCAACATAATTAAGGGAATAGGCGTAGGTGATTTGGTCCAACATAATGCCAGTTCTAAGTACAAACTAATAGGTTAATGGGAATAGGCATAAGTCACTGACTACAATAGTTATAGGCAATTAAACACAATATTCATAGGTGACTAATCACAATAGTTTCTTAATCAATGTCATAGGCAATAGTCTCATAGTCATCAATCATATGCAATAGTCTCAAAATTATGAATCATAGTCATAGTCATAGGCAACAGTCTTATAGTCATAGTCATATGTAATAGTCTCTTTGTCATGAATCATAGTCATAGGCGATAGTTTCATGGGCAACAGTTTCATAGTCATAGTCTTAGGAAAAAGTCCCATAATCATAGTCATTGGCAATTATCCATAATAAGTTCTAGGCCACAATCGAGAATCAGATCCAAAGGCATAGGTAACGTTAGATTTGACATAAGCACGAATCAAAGATAATTAACTTGCAAATTGGTATAGTTCTATATTTTGATTCATTACATTCATAATTCCAACTACATGTTCAAATCTAAGGAATAACCACACTTACAGTGATCGGTTTAGAAAAGGCGATTTGCTATGATTCGAGTGACTTTGCTTGAAGCGGAATGCCTATGGTCCAACTTGAAGCTTTGACTTGATTTGATTCTCCAATTTGAAGAAGAACTATAACTTGTTTTAATGGAGAATAAGATTTATTTTAATGGTGGAGGCTAGAGAGAAACACCATGTAGACGCCTAAAAGAATTTGTGTGGAGAAACCTTAGGTCTAGGCATTCTTTTATAGGTGTAAAGAGTGTTTTAGAGCCATTAGATCGCCCTAGAAGCCATCCGGTCCATCCAGAATAGGTCAAAATCGTTGCAGTCCAGATCTGAAAAAACAGGGCAGGTCGACCCCTAGGTCGACCTATAGGGGGGAGGTCGACCCCCAGGTTGACCCCCTGGTCGACCTGGGCCCTGGGCGGGAAATTTCACGCCCAACCTTGGTGTTTGTTTTGAATTCGAATTTTGAATCTGTTTTTACTTATTTAAATTCTCGAAACTTCTGAAGGCCATAACTTCTTCATATGGAGTCCGATTCACGCAAAATCGGACTTTATCTCAAGCAAAATTTCGAGAAGAACGCAATGGCGTACCCCATTTCCCTTAATTCTTCTTCTAAAAATTATTTATACTTTAATTTGTGAAACTTAATGTTATAGAATTACGGGGTGTTACAGGATTGGAATCAACTCTCTTTTGTATCTTGCACAACCGATCTTCTTGGCTTAAGAGCGTTTTCCCTTCATTGTCATTGCACTATGTTATTTTTCTTCACGGTTGTGTTATATGGTTGCTCCCGCCTATGTTGGATGGGCGACTTGCCTCCTACTTATCACTCGAGTGGCTTTGTTCCGGTGTGAACGACCGGCCTTTGCTTTCGCGCCCGAATTACGACCTTTCTTCGGGCTTTGGCCCTGTTCTATGTAGTTGCTCCTTGCCCCTTATGAGTTACTTAAGAGCCTTGGATAAAATCATGCACGATCGACCCTGCGAGCGCTCGTTCTGTAGCTTCTATTCAGACTCGATAGACAAATGTGCGTATGGACTTTTTAAGGGAAAACAAAGCTTGATAGGATTAAGGAAATCAGTTTTTATCATTTTTCAGCCGCCATTTACATCTTTGAAACCCTAGCAATGGCCTCCACCTTCCAAATCTCTCCCAAATCACTTTCCAATCACGTATTAGCTTAATCTACACCAAATCAAGGAAGATTAATATGTAACTGTACACAAGATTTGATTGAGAGAGTTCTCATCATCGGTTTCCACTCTGTCATTCTTTAATTGATGATTTACAAAACGATTTCGTGAGAATCGAGCTGCTGATATCTGCGAATTAGAGAAGCTGACAAGTCACAAACGAAGTCAAAATGGGCCGAACTCGGCTGGGAAAGAGCCTGGGTGTGGTTTCCACTGGTCAACAACAATTTTTAGCCAATAGACGTCTGTCACCCCCAGGACAGACGTCTGACCTGCTACTAAGCAGTTTTTTTCCCGAGTGGTTGGACAGGCGTCTGACCCATTTTGGTCAGACGCCTGAGATGAACCAATTGTACATTTTGATTGCAAATGAGTGTGCAATCGGCCCCGGATGAGCCCAGATCAATGGTGATGATTTGTGATGATTCCTAAGTGCCAATGAGGCCTTTAAGGCTTGAC
Source organism: Allium sativum (assembly GCA_030737875.1). Lineage (NCBI taxonomy): Eukaryota > Viridiplantae > Streptophyta > Magnoliopsida > Asparagales > Amaryllidaceae > Allium > Allium sativum. The sequence continues at coordinate 30,426 of JASFAX010001027.1, read as the reverse complement.
AAAACCACTCATGAAGACATGCACCAACATATACACATAGGATTGCAATGATTACAATTATAACTTCAAAAACGACTAAATTCTTTAACCAAAGCAATCAAATGCGATATAAGCGAATTGTGAAGTCTTAGAACTTGCCAGTGCGACAACGGAACTTCACAATACCGCTTAAACAACACTTAGCATATGCATTTGATCATGGGGACTATACTAATCATAATTTCCAACCCAATGGAACATGAATACTTGAAACCGACTAAGTTTCACTAACCTATCCAAATTCACTAGCATATGCAAACTCAAATGATCATTGAATTAAACTTTTACAAGCATTTAACTTGTGGCATAGACACTAAGAACTCTCAAAGATCTCAGCTTTTCTTCCTAGAACCAATGAATCGATCCAATGACAAGCTAGAACAACCTCTCTTTGATAAAAACACTAGAATCGACAACTTATAAACATATGGACACATTTCCGAAGAATTAGTCATAGGAAATCTCAAAAATTAAAGCGCAACCAAGTTGGAGAAGATGGAGATGAACAAGCAGACCGTGAAAGCATATGCTATCAATGATGTTCCTTCTTCGTCGAATGCCTCAACTGCGGCGAAGAAGGGATAAGGCATCGTTATTCGAGGTATGATTTCTGTTTATGATGTTCCTGTTCAAGTTTTGTTTGATATCGAAGCTTCCCATTCCTTCGTATCTAGTGACCTGGTAGATAGGTTGGAACTGGAACTCGAGATTATTGATAGACCTTCAGCTGTGACGAACCCGATCGGTGGTTCGACTAGCCTTTGCATGATTTGTAATGTTGTCTTATTGAGTACTGGATGTATGTTTGCTTATGGTTGCTTAGTTTGTTTGCTAGTGTCATCTCATGTAGATTGTCTGAATTCGGAGGAGATGTTCGTTGAGTGCTTGTCTGATATTGGTTTAGGCCTTTGGGGCTTGTGCTTGGGGAATGTCGAGTTCGACTAGGATGGTTTGCATGAGAGATAAATAGTTGTTGTGATATCCATTGAATGATATCTCAGCTTACTCGAGGAGTGATGTGCAGCCGTGACATGATAAGACTGTTCAATGGTATGGAGTGTCGCGAGTTGGATTTGATAGGACTATGAGACGACTCGAGTGGGACTCGAGAAAGTTGCAAAGTAATGAATTGTTTAGGACCCAATGTTGATGTTCTCGTTGGTTCAAGAATGGTAGAACTTCGAAGGGATAAGATGTGCTCGTTGATCGTGGAGATACAACGAAGGTTAGGACGATTCAAGTTGGACTTGAACTCATGAAAAAAAATGGGTGTTCGTTGATCGTAGAGATGAAACGAAGGCCAGGACGATTCAAGTTGGAATTGAACTCGTAAAGGAAAAATGGTTGTTCGTTGATCTTGGAGATGCAACGAATAGGGAGACAACTAATGTATGAATTGAGTTTCTGTTCAAGTTTGTGGGTAATGGATACTCGAGATTGGGTCTGATTATGTGGGTAGCTCTTCTGATGAGAGTGCCAAGAAATCATCGATACTTAGAGTGTTCTAGGCAGACTCGAAGCAGGGGTATCTGGGGACGCCTGTTACCTTGGATCCGTTGGACGTGATCTAGTTATCCTTGGAGGATAAACGTACGTTGGGAGTACGGTAGTCCGTATGGAGGCGGGGCTTCCATTAGCCTTGGGATTGGTTGGACCAGTCAAGTAGGCATCGACTTATGTATGGAGGCGGGGCTTCCATTAGCCTTGGGATTGGTTGGACCAGTCAAGTAGGTATCGACGTATGTACGGCTTTGGCACATGATAGATATGACATGTTTGATGGATGCTATGGTTGCTATGTTTGTTCCTATTTTTATTCCCTTGGGTAGACTATCACCTGTAGGATTCTGGTAATAGAGAACGAAGAGATGACGACATACACGGACGCCTGTGCTACCGGACTAGGTGTGGTAGGTGATGCATCGAGTAGGAGACATGACAGTTTAGATGATATGTTTCTTGAATGGAAGAAACTGGTGTATATCGTGGGATATGATCTCAGACTTAAGTATGGATTGGATCTAGAAATGTTAGCAAGTTTGATGGTTAGACCGACTTTGATAAGCGGATTGATTCCAGTCATAGGAACGATCCTAACCTATTGGAAATCATCTCCAAGGTGGAAATGGATATCGATAGCAAGGAGATGAGCAATGGACTTGATAGAGAAGGATGGCTTCGTAAGGATGGGGTACTGGTTGTACCCAATGTTAATGGATTGAGAGATGAAGTACATGAATTGCCAGTTAGTTAAAACTGAGCAAAAGGAGCCTAGTAGTTGTTACAACCGTTGGAAATTCTCGAATGGAAATGGGAACAAGTCTCAATGGATTTCATTGACGGATTACCAAGGACTAGATTGGATCATGATAGTATTTGGGTGAATCGTGTATTAGAGGATCTCTTGATGGCTTGTATATTAGATTTTGGTGGGTCATGGGATGACCATTTGCATCTAGTTGATCTTGCATATGATAACAGTTAATAATCCAGTATTGGTATGACTCCATTTGAAGCTGCGTACGGAAGTTCGTGCAACTCACCGTCATGTTGGTTAGAGACCGGTGAGAAATATGTGCTTGGACCAGAAGTAATTAGAGAAAATTCTGACAAGATCAAGGTTATTCGACAGCGAATGAAGGCCGCTCAAGATAGACAGAAGAATTATGCTGATAGGAGACGAAGATAATTGAAATTCTCCGTTGGTGACCTGGTATTTGTCAAGATTTCTCCATTAAAGAGCGTGATTCGTTTTGGAAGGAAAGGCAAGTTAGCACCAAGATTTGTTGGTCCATTCCCAGTTCTCGAACAAGTTGGGAATTGTACATATAAAGTTGAGTTGCCTGACATGATGGCTGGAGTTCACAACGTATTTCATGTTTCCCAGTTAAGGAAGTTTGTGCACGACCCTAATGTGACTATTTCACCAGACAAATTAGATGATACCGAGGTAGAACCCGAGGTGGTTGGGAACCGCCGACCAACGCGTATTATTGAGTACGATACGAAGCAGCTTTGAAGGAAGACGGTGAAACCAGTCAATGTCCAGTGGGGCGAGAATGAGAAATACTGTACTTGGGGAACAGAGGAGAACATAAGGAAGTTGTATCCAGCACTCTTTGCCTGGTAAGATTTTAATAACAATAGTTACTCCCTTATTAGTAAACCGCATGTTAGGATAGGCTTGTTGTATTGTTATGTATGTCTTATTGTTGCAAATGATTGATAGGCATGGTAGATCCTTTGTATGTTTTGATTAAGGAATTTCGGGGGAGAAATTTCTTAATAGTTACTCCCTTATTAGTAACCCGCATTCTACGCATCGGAGGATCGTAAGATATTTATTTCATTTTCATGCGAAATCATATCGTCGTTTAACTTTGGGGAACAACTATTGGGGTCATTTCCCATATTCACGATTTTTATCGGTTTTTAAATGACCGTTTTGCCCTTGGCGAATCTTGTTTCGCCTATAACTTTTGATTGGTAAGGAGTTCTGAGTTGAAACCACTTTCATTAGATCCGGATGATGGTTTACCTTTCAGTAGAGTGGTCACATTAATCAAGTGGACTTACCGTTTGGGAGATATAGCTGAATTAATATTTAGAAGGTGAAAAACAACTTAACCAGGCCAAATAGGGTGATTAGTAGCTAGGCCCATTGGGGGATTTCGGGATTAGGGGTATTTAAGGACTGAAAGGGACTAGAGAAACCCTTCTTTGTCATTTTTACAGCCGTCACTTTCATTCTTCAACCCTAGTAATGGCTTCTACCTTCTAAAAACACCTCTAATCACCTTCTAATCAAGGATTAAGCTAATCAACATCAAATCAAGTTAAAATAGCATCAAATCAGAGTTGGAGCTGCTGTGTTGCATAGATATTCGACCCAAATCAGAGATATTTTTAGTTCTAAGACTAATTTGTGGCTAGGGTGAGTGATTTGCATTGTTTTGCACTAATTCTGGCCAATTAGTGGTGATTAGTGTTAATTAACGAAATTATGCATGTTAAAAATTTGGAAAAATGTTTCGAAATTCCAAAATATTATTTTATGCCTCTGTTAGAAATTTGGGTTAATTTGGACATATTATGCTAATCCTAATGTTAGATTTGATTAAGCAAGATTAAGGGGAAAACATGGGTTTTGGATATGTTTGATCCATAGTTGACATGTTAAGTTGCTGTTTTGGTTTTTATGGTTGATGCTACATGTTGCTATGACTGTTTGGAATGTTTTGTGATTACCTAGAATTGTTACATTGGTCGAAAACGCCGTCGTATGGCGTAAACAGCTTCCTGCAAAAGTTGCATGAAATAATGCAGAGTCCCGTTCGTGAAGCACCTGTCCCTCACGACCCGACCCCTAGGAACGTGAAGTACCCTCACGACCCAACCCCTAGGATCGTGAAGCACCCTCACACCGCGACCATGAGGAAGATGGCGAACCCTCATACCTGACCGTGAGGAAGATGGCGAACCCTCACTCCCCGACCGTGAGGAATAGGGCGAACCCTAGGAGGGCTACCCCTACGATGGCGATCCAGAAGACCACAACCAAAATAGGGATCATGGGTGGGTCCCACGACCCGTAGGTGGTCTACGATTCGACCACGTGTCACGAACTGGGGCAGACCACAAATTGAGCCTTGTTGTCATGAGTTAGGAGCGGAAGGAGGAACCACGAGTTGTACTTGGGGCGAACCACGAGCCGAGGAAGCTGATCACGAACCGGAGCTTCGAAGCACCACGAGTCGATATGGAGGATCACAAACTGAACTGAAGGACGAACAGGGATGATGACCAAAACCCGAGATGTAAAGGTAGTTCAAATGAGAGGTTATTACTCAGGATCCCAAAGGGGACCAACGAGTTAACTTCATGAGTTGGACTTTGATGCGGGGCGTGTGCAAAGGGGTTATCGATATCCATAATTTTAGTTCACCACTGAGAGATGGATTAGTGGCTATGGATCAGTGCAATGGAGTCATTGTGACTCCATGGAGCCAAGTGATCGTAGTAAAGGATTGGGTGATTGGGTGGTGGATATCGTATGCTTTACGCACTGAGAGAGAGATGTGAGGATGATTGCTATGTTTGATGTTTGCTATCACCATGACATGCACACTCCCATGTTACTTTTACACTTTATGTTAGTATTACCTTAGCGTATTGTACATCTTGTTGTGCTAACTCTTTGGTTGCAGGTCCAGGTATGATTGGATCATACCTGTTATTGTTCTGTTTTGTTGCTTATCGCTCATACCAGACTTTTGTCTGAACCAAAGTTTTATGTCTCTTCTTATTACTCTGGGTGCTTCTAAACGAGCAGACTAGAGACATGTTAGGTGGTATGCACGAGTAGCTGTCCGAAGACGAGCTGGAGGCTTCTATGTATTATTTACATATAACTTCTTGTGTTGTTGTTGGTCACTACTTTGGGCATTAGTAGTGTACCTTACCTTTCTTTCTTTAGAGACAGTATTTTTAAAGTTGTAATAATGGTTTGGATCATAAGCTATATTTTGGATTCCGCTGCTATGATGGTTATGGTTTAGTTTTCAGCTTATGTACTGTCTCACCTGTTTTATGTCAAAGTTATGTTATTATTATATTTTATTCCATGCGCTGTGAGAGATACTACATGTTCCTTGTTAGTTCACTCTTATGTTTCTTTTCTTCTGACGGCCGTCCCGTGCTGGTTGGACATCGGCACAGTGTGTTTCTTTGGAAATGCCGGCTGGTATGGGGCGGGCCATCACAATAAATTAAATAATAACACATTTAATATTTATAATTAAGGAAAATGGACTGCCACTGCATCCATCTCGAAATTCTGGTCAAGATAGACATTTGGTTTGCGTAAAATGGACATCGTATGAAGAAATTATGATGGTTTTTAGTTTGTATATGCGCAGAAGAAATATGTATATGCATATAACACACATATGAGTCAGATATGAGTCAGCACTTATCTAGAAAGGGTCCAAAAATTGAAAAATTCGTATGGCGGCAAATTTCCCGCTCTAAGGCTCGACCCCCCTAGAGGGGTGTCGACACTAGGGTCGACCCCTCTTAAGGGGTGTCGACACTAGTATCAACCCACCTATAGGGGTGTTGACACCCCTAGGGATGATGTGGCAGTTGGTTTCAGAGGTGCTGAGCTATAAATATGTGTCCATTCCTCCTGTTTTCTTCATTGAGAATTCATGGGGGCCAAACTCTGTCGGTGTCTGAACTGAATTGGATCCGTTAATCTCCTACAACTACCGACCTAAGAAAATCAGTTCGAGATTCAAGATCCATTATTTCTATATTTTCTAATCCAAACTCTGTGCGTTCCTAGTTTCTTTTTGATTTAAATATATAAAAGTAAACGTGATATGACAATATTTTGGATTTGTTCATGTGCCTATATTATATTGGATCCATTGTAAATTGCGAACATATGACATCCTAAATTGTGTATAACTTGGATCTAAATCTCTGTCTTGTTGGATCTATTGTAACTTTTGTGGCACTTATGATGTGGATCTTGACCTTATTTGTGTTAGATCTATTTTTAACTATTGATCGAAATCTCTATCTTGTTGGATCTATTGTAACATTCTATGATGTGGATCTTGACCTTATTTGTGTTAGATCTAATTTTAACTATTGGATCTGAATTATGTGGACATCTAAATTGCTAATCAGATCTAGTTATCAACTTGTGCCTATCATATTAGACCTAAATCAGTTGGACATCTGAACTGTTAATTTAGATCTTATTATGCTTATTATGACATCATAGTTATGTTAGAATCAATTAACTGCCACAAGTTCATTAGATTTATGCTTATATGTCCACCTTATCACCATGCGAGTTTATGTTTATGCCTAAACAATCACCTTTGTCATATTCCCATCACCTTTCCTTTTATTTTTATGAATAAGATACTTTCTAGCCTAGATGCCCCCTAATATAAGCGAATGCGTTAGTTAGGGAACATGGGAAAAAGGTTAGAATTGGCATAATTTAAGTAATGTTTATATGAATTGGACATATAATTCAAATGGGGAAAAAGGGGAAAAAGGGGGAAAATCACTTACAATACATAGGTTAATTTGGATAATTATGGAATGTTTAAGATTACAATTAAAAATTGTAATTGCACTTATGACACAAGGTTAGGTTGCATTAGTGGTGGAAGTATGCCCATACCCGACCGGCATATCCAGCAGCCACTAATGTTGAACCTAATGTGAGTGGTCTAAGTGCGCAAATACGATTCGGGGTATGACACGAGGTTAGGCACAACTTGTGGAAGAAATCTGCCCAGACCCAACAGACATATCCAGCATCCACAAGTTGTAGGCCTAATGTGGAAGGTCTATCCCATTATAAACCATAAATGGACATGGTAATAAATTGGACTACTTAACCTAATCTAATCCGTGGGGATTGTATGAATATGAACTAAAGTTAGGGTTAAGTAAAATGGATTGGACAGTGGATGGGTTAAGCAAATATGGAGGGGGTGGGTAATATTTATATATAGGCCCACAAACTTAACCCGATAAGGTTATGTAATTAAAAACACCAAGTGGTATACGTGACTTGTGGGAGTAATAAAGTTATGTAATTAAAGACACCTTTTAGGGTAAGCATAACATGCTGAAAGTAACTAGACCTGCCAGACTTTATGTCTGACCCTTTTATTTCCTTTTCTTTCTTCCGTCCCCTCCCCCCCCGGTTCTCAGGGCGAGAATACTCAGGCTTAGTCAGGACTCAGTTATCATCTTACTAGAGTTGCTTTCGAAGTAAGGATCAAGTTCTTATCTCTACTATGGCTTTGTCTCTTTTATTTGGGGAATTATGTTTTCTTTAAGTATTTATGTACTCTGATGGTTAAAGACAGAAGTTATATTATTGTAATGGTTTTTGTGGCTGATGGTATTTTGGACCACGATGTATGATTTTTGTTTGAAATAAAAAATTGAATTTCCACTGCTATCTTAATTATATCTATCTTGTAATATTCTGTGTCTGTTTATCTATAACGCTTCACGAAACTTAATGCATTACCTTTGTGAGTGACATTAATGGACATGGGGTGTCACACTAAGTATCAGAGCTGAAGGTTACCATATTGGATAATGTTTTTAAAATTCTTTTCAAAAAGTTTTTAAAAGAAAGCATTTTCAAAAAGAAAAGTCTGTTTTGAAAGACATTCCCCAAGAAGCGATATGTAATATTCATCGATCCTTTGTCTAAATCTCTTCCCTTTTCTTTTCAGCATGTTTGGGGAACCAAACATTCCTAATATCCCGGGGGCGTTACAATACCCGGATGGTTCTGTAGGTATCTAGAGGCCACGACGTCTACCGAGGGCTAAGGAAACGTTCCTTCCCTAGCTGCACCAGTCGTTCCTCCTCCTCCCTCTCCAAAAGCAAATAATTTCGCTAAGATATGCAAAGACTTCTGTGCTATGGAAGGGAAGTCATTCCATGGGAATGAGACATTCGTAGAAGCACGGAATCGGATCAAGGAGACCGAGGATTTGTTCATAATCTTTAAAGTAGAGGATAGAAGGAAGGTTCAGTTAGCCGCCTGGCTACTTGAAGACGAAGCCTCGTTTTGGTAAGAAGTTACCTAAGTTGGACGTCCGATGGAAACTTGGGAAGATTTTAGACAAAGATTTGAAATAAATTTACTTTCCCAAGCCGAGAAAAGCATGCAGATGGAGAGGTTCTTGGCACTCAAACGAGGGAAGTTGACGGTGAAAGAATATGTGAATAAATTCAACCAGCTAGCAAGGTTCGGGTTAGAATTGGTGGATACTCCACACAAGAAGGCCTTGTGGTTTGATAAAGGGCTAAATGAACCCCTTCATAGGTTAGCCATGTCCAATATTCCAATGGGAGCCACTTTTGAAAAGCTTGTCGTTATGGCCCTAATGCATGAGGAAGACAAGGGAGAAAAGAAGGAAGTAAAGGTAGAGGAAACATCACAAAATAAGAAAGTATGGCCTAAGAAGGGGTAACAACAGCAACAACAACAACAAAATAAAGGTGGAAAGAATGACAAGGGCAAGGATAAGAGAAAATGTCACAGTTGTGGGAAAGAAGGTCACTTTGTCAAAGACTGTAAGCGAAGTAAGAACTCTTGCTATAATTGTGGAGAGGTTGGACACTTTGCTAGGGAGTGCCTGAAGAAACAGGGATCGCAGGGACAAGGTCAAGGGGCAGGAACTTCTGGAGGGCAGATGCATGCTCTCACAATCAGTGCTCCTGATAGAGGTACAAAAATTCCTGTGGAAGATTTAATTTCTCTTTCAAACCATCCTATTAGAACACTTTTTGGTTATGTTGCTTCACATTCATTTATATCTAGTTCTGTGGTTGAATCTCTGCACTTAATTACTAATATGGTATTTGATCCCGTAGTTGTCTCAAACCCCATTGGTGGTTCGGCTCATTTATCTATAATTTATTGGGGTTTGAGGATATCTGTGTTAGGCATCGAGTTTGAGTGCGACGTGTATGTGCTCAGGTTTATGGGCTATGGGTTGATTCTAGGAATGGACTGGCTTTCCACGTATGATGCCATTCTGGATTACGAGAGGAGGGATGTTTGGCTTCTGACTTGTCATCGGAGGACCCTCGAGATTTCTTGTGACCCTTATGTGTTTGTTATGCTTAGTTTCCTAGAGTCTCATGATACATCTATCGATGATTTGCAATCTGTTCCAGTGGTCCGAGATTATTCTGATGTTTTTGATGAGATACGGGGTTTATCTCCGAGGCGCAAGATCGTCTTTCATATATATCTGGTGGATAATGCAAAGACGTTTGCATTACTAGTGCGCCATACGGCTCCAAAGGAAAGGAGGGAGCTGAGTAAGCAAGTAGGGGAGCTACTTGAGGAAGGGTTTATCAGATGAAACATATCTAAATGGGGTGCTCCAGTTGTATTCGCAACTAAGGAGGATGGTTCGCTTCGTTTGTGTGTTGACTATAGAGAGTTGAATAAACTCATCAAGAAGAATAGGCACCCGCTCCCAAGGATTGATGATTTATTTGACCAGCTTGTTGGTGCCTCGGTATTTTCTTAGTTAGACTTGGCCATGGGATTTAATCAATTGAGGGTGGCTGAGGACAGCATAGATAAAACGACTTTTAGAACTCCAGGTGGTTTCTTTGAATGGCTAGTTATGCTTTTTGGGTTGACGAATGCACCCGCCTTTTTGATGTTCTAATGAATAGGATGTTTCGGGAGTTTCTAAACAAATTTGTCGTAGTCCTTGTTGACGATATTTTGATCTTCTCCAAAAGAGAAGAAGAACATGCCCAACATTTGAGAGAAGTCTTGAAAACTCTCTGTGCACATCATCTTAAGGCGAAATTCTCCAAATGCCATTTTTGGAGAAAAGAGGTGAGATTCTTAGGGCATGTGGTCTCCAAAGAAGGGATAGCTGTAGATCCCGCAAAGGTGGTTGCAGTGCAAGATTGGCAGATTCCTAAAAATGCAACCAAGGTGAGAAGCTTTCTAAGTTTGGCAGGTTATTATAGGAAAATTATTAAGGACTTCGCAAAGATATCAACCCCACTCGCTGACAAAGAAGAATTTGGCATTTCATGGGATATAGATTGTTATGTTACTTTCCAACAACTGAAGAGGGCTCTAACAATAGCCCCAGTCTTGACCTTGCCTAATGGGAGTAAAGTGTTTACCGTTTACACTGATGCGTGTGGTATAGGGCTTGATGCGGTTCTGATGCAAGAAGCGAAAGTGGTGCGTTATGGGTAGACAGTTGAGAGTTCATGAGAAGAACTACCCCACCATGATCTAGAGCTAGCTGCAATAGTATTCGCACTTAAGACGTGGCGCCATTATTTACTTGGAGAGAATTTCGAGTTATACACCGATCATAAATCTCTCAAGTATACGTTCTCGCAGAAGGATCTCAATTTAAGGCAACAACGGTGGACGGAGTTCCTAGCTTCTTATTATTTTGAGATTGCATATACCCCTGGCAAGGGTAATGTGGTGGCAGATGCACTAAGTAGGCAGAGGATGGCCTTGAGTCCTCTGTTTGTGGAGAGGAAGAGCTTGGAGTTCATATCAGCTATTGATTTTTGACCCTCCATCGAGATTTTGCTTGATTTGTTTGCATCCTTGGAGATACGACCAACTCTTATGGATTAGGTAGGAGCTTCACAACAAGGTGACCCACAGATTTTAGACATTATGGAAAAGCTCAGAAAAGGGGAGACTTCTAGTCACCTCAGTAGATATTCCATAAATGAAAAAGGGTGGTTGCGATAGGATGGAAGGCTTTGTGTTCCTCAAACTGTAAGCTTGATAAAGGCAGTCCTAGAAGATGCCCACCATTCTAAGATGACTATTCATCCAGGCGGTGATAATATGTACAGAGACATGAAAAGGGTTTTCTTTTGGGCTGGGATAAAGAAAGATGTGGCTGAATTTGTTTCCAAATGTCTAGTTTGCCAGCAAGTTAAAGTTGAGCAAAAGAAGCCCGGTAGTTTACTTCATCCTTTGGAGGTTCCTCTGTGGAAATGGAAGAGCGTCTCTATGGATTTCATAGATGGTTTGCCTAGATCGATGAAAGGCAACACCAGTATTTGGGTTGTAGTGAACAGATTGACTAAGAGCGCTCATTTCATTCCAGTGAAGAGTAAGAGGATGACATCATGGTTCGTAGCAATTTATGTTCGTGAGATAGTTCGTCTTCATGGAGTACCTTCCAACATCATGAGCGATCGTGACCCCATCTTCACTAGTGAATTTTGGAGGAGCTTACAAGAAGCGTTAGGTAAACAGTTGTGTTTAAGCACCGCTTATCATCCTCAGGCCGATGGGAAGACGGAGAGGGTGAACTAAATTCTAGAGGATCTTTTGAGGCTGTGTATCCTAGATTTCGCAGGGACCTGGGAAGAGCACCTTCTTTTAGTAGAGTTTGCCTATAACAACAGCTATCAATCCAACATCGGCGTAGCACCCTTCGAAGCATTGTATAGACGTCCCTGTAGATCACTAATTTGTTAGTGGCAGTCTACAAAAAAATTACTACTTGGACCAAATATGGTTAGAGAAACATCCAAAAAGATTGACCTTATTCAACGGCGGATGAAGACAGCTCAAGAAAGGCAGAAGTCCTACGTAGACAAGAGAGGGACTGACATCGAATTTGAAGTGGGAGACTTAATTTTTATCAAAGTATCACCTCTGAGGAGTGTTGTTCGCTTGGGATCTGTAGGGAAGTTGGCACTTAGGTTCGTGGGACCGTTTCCCATAACAGAGAGGATTGGCTAAATGGCCTATAGAGTATAGCTCCCAGAAAATCTATCCGACATTCATGATGTTTCCCACGTTTCTCATCTGCAGAAGTGCTTGCATTACACCACAGAAGTAGTTGGGCCGAGTGTATTGGATGAGGTAGAAACGGAACGGGAGGCGACAGTCAGGCGAGTTCCTTCCCGTATTCATGGATCAGAAGTTAAGAAGCTACGCAATAAAGAGGTCAAATTGATAAAGGTTCAATGGGGAGATAACCCAGAGGATGCAACTTGGGAGGACGAAGCTAAGATCCGTGCTTCATACGCTTTTCTTTTCGAGGGTATGTTCTTAACTCCTTTTTCCAAAGTTTTATCTGTGCTTGTTTCTATCATTTGAGTATATCTTGTCCATAGTATTTTCGACCTTTAGATAGGAATCCTATGGATGCAAACATGTGTTTGAGACATGTTATGTTTGATGGATGCAAGTGTTTGCTAGTAGCTGCCTTTGGATGCATACAGACACACACATTAGGCACTAGATCGGCTCAATCACTCTCGTACTGCATATGGATTTGTGTGCATTTTCTTTTCTTTTATGGATGAAAATGAATGTATTAGCATATGTATGTTGCATTTGGATGAATGAGTGTGCACACATATAGAACTTACATGTTATAATAGGATTATTTTCATACATATTGGATTCATGGCACTAACATATATTTCATTAAGGAGGTCAATTGAATCAGTAAACCGCCTGATCTTTCGTATTAGTGTTGGGACATATACACACACCTTTGCATATGCTCATATAAGCATTAGAAAGTTTTAAGGACAATGGATTCCAATGATTGGTGGATGAGTAGATGGATGATGGATGGTAGGATACATTCTTCTCAACCTAGAGATTTCGGGGATGAAATCCTTTAAGTAGGGGAGAATGTAACACCCCGAAATTTTAAAAACACAAAAAGAGGATAAATTAAGTAATAACTAATTTAATATTCAGCATCAAGGAAAACGGATAGTGCCACTGCGTTTGTCTCGAAATTCTGGTCAAGATAGACATTTGGTTTGCGTAAAACGGACACTGTATGAAGAAGTTATAAGGGATTTTAGTTTGTATACGCGCACAAGAAATATGTATATACATATGATACACATATGAGTTAGATATGAGTCAGTACTTATCCATAAAGGGTCCAAAAATCAAAAATTTGTATGGCAACAAATTTCCCGCTCTAGGATGTTGACCCCCCTAGAGGGGTGTCGACACCGGGGTCGATCCCCCTTAAGGGGTGTCGTCACCAGGGTCGACCCACCTATAGGGGTTTCGACACTCCTAAGGCTGATGCGGTAGTCGGTTTCAGAGGTGATGCAACTATTAATATGTGTCCATTCCTCCTTTTTTTTCATTGAGAATTCATGGGGGCCAAACTCTGCCAGTCTCTGAACTGAATTGGATACGTTAATCTCCTACAACTATCAACCTAAGCAAATCAGTTAGAGATTCAAGATCCATTTTTTCTCTATTTTCTAATCCAAACTCTGTGAGTTCCTAGTTGCTTTTAGATTTAAATATATAAAAGTAAATGCGATATGACAATAGTTTGGATTTGTTCATGTTCCTATATTATGTTGGATCCATTGTAAATTGCGAACATATGACATCCTAAATTGTGTATAACTTGGATATAAATATCTATCTTACTGGATCTATTGTAACATTTGTGGCATTCTATGATGTGGATCTTGACCTTATTTGTGTTATATCTATTTTTGACTGTTGATCTAAATCTCTATCTTGTTGGATCTATTGTAACATTCTATGATGTGGATCTTGACCTTATTTGTGTTAGATCTAATTTTAACTATTGGATCTGAATTATGTGGACATCTAAATTGCTAATCAGATCTAGTTTATCACCTAGTGCCTATCATATTAGATCTAAATCAGTTGGACATCTAAACTGTTAATTTAGATCTTATTATGCTTATTATGACATCATAGTTATGTTAGAATCAATTAACTGCCACAAGTTCATTAGATTTATGCTTATACGTCCACCTTATCACCATGCTAGTTTATGTTTATGCCAAAACAATCACCTTTGTCATATTCCCATCACCTTTCCTTTTATTATTATGGCTAGGCTACTTTCTAGCCTAGTTGCCGCCAAATATAAGCGAATGCATTAGTTAGGGAACGGGGGAAAATGTTTAGAATTAGCATAATTTAAGTAATGTTTATATGAATTGGACATATAATTCAAATGGGGAAAAGGGGCATAATCACCTATAATACATAGGTAAATTTGGATATGGAATGTTTAAGATTATAATTAAAAATTGTAATTGCACTTATGACACGAGATTAGGTTGTATTAGTGGTGGAAGTCTGCCCGGACCCGACCGACATATCCAGCAGCCACTAATGTTGAACCTAATGTGAGAGGTCTAAGTGCGAAAATACGAATCGGGCTATGACACGAGGTTAGGCCTAACTTGTGGAAGAAGTATGCCCGGACCCGACCGACATATCTAGCATCCACAAGTTGTAGGCCTAATGTGGGAGGTCTAGCCCATTATAAACCATAAATGGACATGGTAATAAATTGGACTACTTAACCTAATCTAATCCATAGGGATTGTATGAATATGAACTAAAGTTAGGTTTAAGTAAAATTGATTGGACAATCGATGGGTTAAGCAAATTTGGAGGGGGTAGGTAATATTTATGTATAGGCCCACAAACTTAACCTGATAAGGTTATGTAATTAAAGACGCCTAGTGGTATACATAACTGATGGGAGTAATAAAGTTATGTAATTAAAGACACCTTTTAGGGTAAGCATAACTTGTAGAAATGATAGGGTTTTGTAATTAAAGACACCTAGTGGTATACATAACCAATGAAAACCTAGTGGGGGGATACAAGACAAAGGGGAGAGCTTGTATCATACTGTGTAGGACCCATTTCATCCAGTAACCCGGAGTAGGTATCAAACATGTACTTCGTACTAGGTCGGAGAAGGGGCACGCTTACTGGACTGATTGTAAGTGATCCAAACGTGGAGGACGGTGTGGGCGGTGAAAACCAACCAGACCATGTGCGTGCATGAGCCGGGCAGAAGGGGATAAGACGACCGTGACACCTGTAGATATGGGGTTGTGCATATCAGCGAGGCGTTGCCACTTTAGGACGTGATATATCCTACCGTGGGGTCGACACAGAGTATCTACAGAGTAGGGAGTCGATCGATCAGGGTAGTAGTAGGGTACATTTGGACGTATTCCTAAGTCTACCACCTTGTAGTGGAAGGGATCATCTCATTCTGGTTATACTAGTAATAGTGCAGAGTGATCATTAGAGAAGCGTATACACCTTATCCTGTCTACCATGTCACACCTGCCATTTATGTAGTGATCTCTCTTATCCACTTTATATGCCTGTCATGCTACTTTTATTTATTTACTTACTAAAAGTAACTAGACTCGCCAGACTTTATGTCTGACCCTTTTGTTTCCTTTTCTTTCTTCCATTCCCCCCGGTTCTCAGGGCGGGAATACTCAGGCTTAGTCAGGACTCAGTTATCATCATGCTAGAGCTGCTTTCAAAGTATGGCTCAAGTTCTTATCTCTACTATGGCTTTGTCTCTTTTATTTGGAGAATTTTGTTTTCTTTTTAGTATTTAGGTACTCTGATGGTAAAAGACAGAAATTATATTATTGTAATGTTTTTTGTGACTGATGGTATTTTGGACCACGATGTATGATTTGTGTTTGAAATAAAAATTTGAATTTCCGCTGCTATCTTAATTATATCCGTCCTATAATATTCTGTAACTTTTTACCTATAACGCTTCACAAAACTTAATGCATTCCCTTTGTGAGTGACAATAGAGGACGTGGGGTGTCACACTGACAAAGCCAAAATCGAAGTTATCTCTAATCTTCCCATTCCTAAATCCATTAAGGACATCCGATCCTTTTTAGGTCATGTTGGTTTTTACCGTCGCTTTATAAAGGATTTTAGCAAAATCGCTCGGCCTTTGACTAATCTTCTTGGTAATGATGTTCCTTTTAACTTCGACTCTGACTGTATTTCATCTTTTGAGCATCTCAAAAATGAACTTCTCTCTACCCTATCATCTGCTCTCCCAACCAGAAGCTGCCTTTTGAAATCATGTGTGATGCCTCAAATTTTGTTGTAGGCACTGTATTAGGACAACGTATCAATAAAATCCTTCATGTCATTTACCATGCAACTAAGACTTTGAACGACCACTGAAAAAGAACTTTGGGCAGTCATTTTCGCTCTAGAAATTTTTTAGACCTTATCTAGTTGGATCACACATCACTGTTCATACCGACCACTCCGCTCTTAGGTACCTTTTCTCTAAAAAAGATGCTAAGGCTTGTCTCATTCATTGGATCCTTCTGATCCAAGAATTCGACATTACCATTAAGGATAAAAAGGACCCGACAATGTTATTGTTGACTATTTGTCTCGTCTTCCAAATGCCCCATCTTCTTCTCTTCTGATAAACGAAAATTTTCCAGATGAATAGCTCTTTTCTTTGTCCACTAATTCTTGGTTCGCTGACATTGTCAATTACTTAGTCACCAAGCAGACCCCTTTTTTTAGTCCAAGCAGGATAAACAAAAATTCTTTTCCCAAGTGAAACAATTTTTCTGGGAGGACCCTTATCTTTTCAAATACTGTCCTGACCAAATTTCCGAAGGTGTGTTCCCGACACTGAAACTCGTGGTGTCCTCTCTTTTTGTCATGACCAAGCCTATGGTGGTCATTTCAGTCCCAAAAAGACAACCGAAAAGGTTCTCCAATTGGGTTTCTACTAGCCAAACCTTTTCAAAGACGCTTACGAATTTTGCAAAACTTGTGATCGATGTCAATTCTTAGGGAAAATTGATAAATGAAATATGATTCCCCTAAACTCCATTCAGGAAGTCAAAATTTTTGACGTTTGGGGTATAGATTTCATGGGACCCTTCCTTAATTCTTTTGGGAACCTTTATATTATCTTAGCCATTGATTATGTTTCTAAATGGGTTGAAGCTGTTCCATGCAAAACAAATGATAACAAGATTGTTGTGCACTTCTTAAAAGAAAACATCTTCTCTAGGTTTTGCGTACCTCGCACAATAATCAGCGGCAACAGAACACACTTCTGTAATCATTCTTTTGAAGCCCTCATGAGAAAGTATTCGATAACCCACAAGTTATCCACTCCTTACCATCCTCAAACTTGTGGGCAAGTTGAAGTATCAAATAGGCAGATTAAACAAATCCTTGAGAAAACCGTGAATTAAAATCGTAAAGATTGGTCCTAAAACTTAATCGACGCTCTTTGGGCTTACCGCACCGCTTTCAAAACAAACTTATGTATGTCCCCTTATCGGTTGATTTTTGGTAAGCCATGTAACTTGCTAGTTGAACTAGAACATAGGGTGTTATGGGCAATAAAAACTTTGAATCTTGATTTAGAGCAAGCAGATGAACATATGAGGCTTCAACTTAATGAACTTGATGAAATTCGAAATTATGCATATGAAAATGAACGAATTTATAAGGACAAAATGAAAGTTTTTCATGATAAATCAATTTTACATAAAACTTTCATGTCAGGTCAAAAAGTTCTTTTGTATGACTCGAAATTGCATTTATTTCCGGGTAAGTTAAAATCTAGATGGACAGGACCTTACACTGTACGGACCGTTTTTCCATATGGTGCAGTAGAAAATTGAGAATCCAACTGTTGGATCATCCTATAAGGTCAATGATCAACACCTTAAACCTTACTTGGAACCAATACCCATCTAAGAGGAAGAGATCATGGTCCTCCATGAGCCACATTACATTCAGTAAGATGCACTAACCCTTTTTTTTACAAATGTAAATATTCTCTTATTTTTTTTCCTTTCGCTAAGATATGTCTGATTAACGACTGTGAGGACATAGTCACACTTAAGTGTGGGGGGAAATTTACATTACATCAGCAATCAAATATTATGAACTAGGTCATTCGTTGAATAAGGACTAACTTAAAATTCATAAATAACACCTTGGTTCTTGTCTGATTAGTTGAATTATTAGGTGATGGAAATGAACATTATTTATTCATTGAGTCGTAATGTGTCTTTTTAAGATGCTAGCTTGAGACTGTGCAGACGTTAGTCCTGTTCTGGAGTATGTGTGTCAACCCTTGTTATATATGTTAGAATGTGCAAATAAAAATAAATCATAAAAAATATTAAATAAAAATGATTTTGCACCTACATATGTTGGATTTTCTGTGTTCGTTTTCATGCATAATATTCTTTCCACTCAAATTTTCAAACTTGTAAGTTCTAAATTCCACTTGTCCTAATTAAGGAGAAGTGACTTACTGTAGCGTTCTTCTTCGATACCCCACATTATTCAAACCCAAGTTTTAGTCGATTTACATCCATGTTTCGACAAGGTTTTCTTATATTGGTATACTATAGAACCATGTACTGATTTATTTTCAAAGGTTCAAAAACGTCACTTTTTATACCAATATTACACTGCCTACTCCGTAATTGTTTTAAGGTAGGAAAACCATGTACCACATGTTATTTTATATGGGCTATCTATCTTACGAAACTTTGTTTATCTTTCCTTTCAGCTTTTTAATAACATCAACCTAGACTTGTGTGTTGAATTAGGGTTATAGAAGTAGAGTAACTAGGGCACAAAACTTTCCTTTCATGAAGTGTTGATTATGATTCGCTTAGTAGAGGAGGAATCAAATGAAATAATATACGGTATCATTTCATTCCGTCTCCACTCGTCATTCGTCATGCATGTTCAAAAAAAAGGAATAAAAAGAGAAGAGAATCTCCAAGAATAAAATAGCCATTCATCATTCTTGACTATAAAGCATTCATTTCCATCCACATCCATACATCCATCATACCGTAATTAGAAGCGTGGATTGTAGTAGAGGAGATGAAAGGAAACAAAACGTCCATATGTGCCTTAGTATTACTTTACCTTTTGTAGCTTGAAGTTCAACTAATACACTTGCCCTATTATCCATAATATTTTTTGGGACTTAAGGAATGATGGAAGGAAATAAAAAGAAAAGAGAGGGAAAGAAAACCAAAATGAAATAAAGAATAAAAAGTAGAAAATAGAAATCCGCGCAGCGGAGGATCCTGAATTTGAGACTTTCTACACCAAAAATATTTTGTTAAGCAAAGGTATTCGTGCTTGGATGGCGGCTCAGGATCAGCCTCATGAAAACCTTATATTCCCTGAGGAGGTTCTACCCCTAGGAAAAGCTCGTTGAACTAAGAAATCTCCTCGTCCTATTGTTAAGAAGATTGAATTATTATTTTCATTAATAGCATTTAACCAACCGGGTAACCATATGCTTCGAGCTCTATGTCTTATTTTTTTCACAAAATAACCTCCATTGACTTCGGCTTTACTAATGAATAAATTGGTTTCCTTCAAACCCATATTATGACTAGCGATTGCTGCTGCGGAATAAACCAATTTAAGGAACCTCTCCTCAACCATTTCGTTTGTTGAGTCTTTTTTTGAATTATACGACATTAGTTAGCCCTATTTTGCCATTTTTTGGGTACTAAATAAGACCACTTAGCCTGAGATAAATTATATTGATAATGATTCCTTAACCACATTTTCCATTTATTCATTCTATACTTATGTATTTTCTTATGCTTTGTTGGAACCTGTTTTGTCCACTTTATCGACCCCCCTCAATCAGAAAAAAAATTTATGGTCAAAAATTCATTCATCTCGGCAATTCGATAAGAAAAAGCAAATAACTGTGGATCTGTTGAATTTCAATTAGTTAGTTTCACTGATAAGATACAAATACTTACTTTACATTTAAAATAACATAAAAAGATTTTTTATCACAAAGAGGTCTACGAATTTTTTTGGGAAATTGGTCGCGACTGTTGTATCGTAATAGGTTGGGGGAAGCGAAGCTTAACATCCGCTTCCTCGTCTTGCTTCTGGCAAAGCTTCTACTTTGCTTATTTATCTCACACTTGCTTGCGCGAAGGCATCAGGTTAGAGTCCTTTTTGCTCGGTCCAAAAACTTTAGTCAAAGCGAAAGATCTGATCCAATAAGAATCCCGCATATTGAGCGTAGATGATACTGTTGCATAGTAATAGAAGCCTACATTAATATACTGGATCGCTCCTTTCTATGGGCTAAGGCTCCTTGACGTCTTCGGGCGCCTTGACCCAATCTCTATGCCACACTGATGCCAAGAAGAAGCATTAGGCTGCTTCATGGGCTACTGCTTTCTTTGCGCTTTTTTGCATTCTTTTGGAAATCCTAGCTATTATTAGCATTATATTGGGGAATCTCATTGCTATTACTCAAACAAGCATAAAGCGCCCGTTGTTTCAAAGAGAGGAGGATGGGTTATTCACATTTAATTTGATGGTCAGAGGCGAATTGAAAGCTAAGCAGTGGTAATTATAAAGATCCCCCCGGGGAAAAATTGGAAACAAATAAAAACTTATTGTATATAAAATAGAAAAAAAATGAAAAATAAGCATTTCGGTATGCGTAAAAAATAGATTCTAATCCGTGCCACTTTTCAACCAAACAATTTAATTTTTAGTAATATTGAAAATAAATAATAGAAATTAAAAGTGGAAGTAGCTTTAGACGAAGCGATCTGTTATCGGGCAATTTTATTAGGAATAACGAGGGTGTCTATGAATACTCAAATCTTCATATCTGAAGCAAGTTTTCAAGAAACTGCTAGAGTTTTAGCTCTTTAGTTAGGTAGTTCTTAGAGACCGTCAGACCAAATGTTTATACTGGGAATTGAAGGCCCGCTTACTAATAGGCAGCAGGGGAGGTTGGCGCTTTTCACCCCTACTGAAAGTTAAGCTGGAACAGAAAAATACCAGGTTCCACACACATGAGATATGCAAAAGGTATGGGACGACCAGCTCACCACAGCCGTAAGAATTTGGTAACCAGCGGAGGGTGCAGGTTCATAGCGAGTCTCCCTAACGCTTAGTCATATAAGTTGTTTGACCCTTCTTCCCCTTCCCTTAGTTTAGTTAGGTAGTTCATCTGCTTTGCTGCAAGACCACATTCTCAATATCGCAGCTCCCAATATATTAGTTCAGAATAGAAATCTCAGCGAGAGTCATAGTGGTTGATACGAATTTGGAGACAGGCTAATATGAAGCGCACAGATCCAAGTTATGCTTGAAATGAAAGAAATTCCGAATTAGCTTTAGTTCGAATCCTACTTGGGGAGATTTGATTGATTCTTAATTTCATTAAAGAATGAAGAATTGAATGAAAGGGCTCGCTTTGACCATTAGGGGTAGGTAACCCATTCCTTGTCTTTGTTTCTGTTGCATTCTATCTCATCGTATCACATTCTGTTTTACGATATTTGAGAATAACCATGCATGCATCCAGCAGGCATTGAACCTACGAATTTGCCAATTATGAGTTGGGTGCTTTAACCATTCAGTCATGGATGCTTAACAAGGCTCATTATACATCATGAATAACAAAATTCCAATTGAAATGAAATCTTTAGGAGGAATCAACGAAAATCTTTAGGAGGAATCAATGAAACGATATTAATTCAAATCTTAGATCTTCGAATTGAGAGAGATATTGAGTGAGATCAGGAATTCTCACTATTTCTTAGATTCATGCATCAAATTCGATTTAGTGGGATCTTTTACTCGCATTTCTTTCCACCAAGAACGTTTTATGAAACTCTCCGACCCCCGAATAGTGAACTTTCATTTAGCTTACTATTTAATAACTCATAATCAGATCTTGGTAAGAAAAAATTGGATACTTGATAATTTGAAAGCGACTTTCCAAGTACTTGAAGTACTTAAATACTGTTTAATAGATGAAAATAGAAGGATTTATAATCCCAACCCATGCAATAACATCATTTTGAATCCATCCCATTTGAATTGGTGCTTTTTACATCACAATTATTGTGAAGAAACAACCACAATAATTAGCATTGGAAAATTTATTTGTGAAAAGTTTGAGTGACCATCTCGGAGGGAGAGTAGACCAGAGAGAAGTTATGTAATAGAGCTAACAGTAAGCCCCGAGAATCAGAAAGATCCTTTTCGAGTTTGAATTTGTTCATTTGGAATCTGGGCTCTTCTATTTTCTACTTTTTTTATTCTTTATTTCATTTCGATTTTCTGTAATGAAAAATGGCTCATCTTGTCGTGACCTTATCTTGGATTTTCAATACTTCTGTCGCTCCATCCTCGTAGGGGTGGAGAACCCATCGTTGTCTCAGCTGTGCTACTGGAGGCTAAGGGGAAGTCGGACCATTTGAAAGTTCTTCCAATAGTTAATGAGCAGGAAGAGGTTTAGGAAGTTGCAGTTTCCTATTTATTTTTATTGAAAAAAAAATTCAGTTATTGATTCGCTATTCATTGAGCCATATGGATCCGTTTTGTTTTTTGTAGGCTAGTCCGGCTATTGCTTTTTCCTTCTGCTTATTTCGTTTTAGGGGATTGGTTCACAGGTACAACTTTACTTATTAATTTTTTAACTAAACTATTATTCATTTTTGAAGTAAAAAAATATTTTTTTATAAAAAAAAGGGATATGATATTAAAAAAAATTACCAGAACTTACAAAATTCTCCTTAATTTATGCATAACTCACATCCAATACATTATAGTTACTCTAGTGCAAAATTATTCAAAAAAATGAAATGATTAAATGATTAGGTGCACATTGTCAATGTGCAGAACATTGGTTAACACTGCTCTCTTAACCTTCAAGGCAATTACAATGTTATCAAGGAATTACGATTCATCTTGAAAATTTTTATTCATTTTTGCACCATTAATGGGATGGACAATTTGGGAATAAACCGATATTATTAAAGTTAGGTGAAATCCTTGGAATGTGAAAGACCTTAAATATATCATTTGATTAATCCGCGTACTTAAGACGCTTTGGATTTTATGGGTAGTATCCGCTGAAAACCTTCACGAGACAACACTCGTCCTACTAGGGACACCTAGGGGTTTAACGGCCGGTTTCATATGCTAAATGCAATCGTGTTTCCTACGAACGTGTGACATATCTTAGTTTAGTTTATTCGAGAACGAATAAAAAGACAAGCATGGGGGTATTTGATATACACGTAAATGTGTATATTTTATCCGCTTGTTTATCTTTAAAAATAATTGACACAGTGTATTTATAGTTGTGTTTCTGGATTATTTATGATGAATGGATTGACGCACTTAATTGTTGAAAAGTTTGAAGAATTGATGCAAGAAGAGTGTTGAATTTTAGAGCTGGATTGTAGCATAAAGACCTAAAGAAATGTTGTTGTTCAACCACCTTTTGCTGCATATTTTGAAGTCAAGATTCAATGATTTTCTTAAAGATCGCTTGTCTCGGATGATATGGAGTTCTCCTTCATGCTCAAAAATTTGAAACTGATGCCATTTGATGCCCACAAGCTATGCCAATTGCAAATCCATTCACATTGGCTCATTTGCAAGGCCTCTCACTCTATAGCTGCGTTCACACTGGCTTATGTGTTATTTGGACCAAATCTTTAGTCTCACATTGTGTAATTAGCCAATTAGTCTTTGTCTTATCAGCTATAAATACATTGTATCTCGTTCATTTGTAAATACATTGAGTTTTATTCTGTAATCCTTCTCTTGGAATAAAATCATTCTTCTCCCTGTTCCCTTTAGTTTTAGTTTTATTTGTGTTTATGTTATTTCTTTTCTTTTTTCCTTCTTCTTTAGCTATGCCTAGATAATCTTCTTTAATTAGGGGGTGATGACGCTTAGATTAGATTCAATATGAATCACATAGGCAAAGAGATTAGGACTTCATGTATATAGATCTAGATCTGAACCAAAGGTTAGATCTGAACCTCCATATTCTGTGTCGTTTAAGAGCTATGCTCCTTCACAGGGTATATTCAAGTTCGATCTAATGATTATCAAATTTAGATCTATTTTTTAGGGTTTTAGAAATAAAATAGTGAATCTGTCCTGATAGCCTATGGTTGTTTAAGAGCTTAGTTCCTGCATAGGCTATACTTGTCGTTATTCATATATTTGATCCTAGAAACCTAATTATCATTGATTCATGTTTGTGACAGGAATTTGAATTAGATCTGTATTAATCTGTTTGGTTATTAATTCATGTTAATCTAGTTTTCCATGTCATTGCTCCATAATGGCTTCCATTTATTATTAAAAAAACCTCTTTTTGTTTATTTTCTATTATTTTCAAACGATCAAGAATACAGAGTAACTTGATTGGATTTATATTACAATAATTTTGGTCCTAGAGTTCAACACCCTTTACAACAACCCTTGTTGTTTAGGAAAGCCGAACGAATTAAATAGTTGTTTTCAGTTGTTTAATTTGTTCGCAAACATTAACCCCTACTTAAGTTGACATGTTCATGTAACCCTTATAGATTCAAATAGGTTAAGTATTACAAGTTTATCACCATTCATTCATTTGTGGTTATTAATGCTAGACCTCCCACATTAAGTCTACCACTTGTGGATGCTGGATATGCCGGTTGGGTCTAGACAGACTTCTTCCACAAGTCAAACTTAACCTCATTTCTTAGCACTGTTACGTTTACGTTTATGCACTTAGACCACTCACATTAGATTCACCACTTGTGGACGCTGGATATGCCGGGCGGTTCCGGGCAAGCTTCTACCACAAGCATAATCTAACCTCGTGTCTAAGCGCGGTTACAGTTTCTAATTACTGTAAATCTAGGCATTTCCATTACTAACCAATTACCATGTTTATTATGCCCTAAATCCTCGTATGATCTACAATACAAGTTATGCCCCAGATTAAGGTTTAGATCAAGATATAGATTATGCCCCCCAAATCCCAAGTTTTGGTTCAAGGTATAAATAATGCCCAAAATTTCCAATCATGTTTTACAATATGAATTATTCCCCAAATTAATCATTCCTAATTGTTCCCAATTTCGTGTGTTTGCATATTTCAGCGATATGCCTAGGCTTGAAGGTAGCCTGGCTATAAAAACAAAAAGGGAAAAAGGGAGAGAAGAGAACAAGAATAGGCATAGTAAATAAAACTGGCATAAGATGAAAGAATTGGTCATACTAACAGAATAGGCATACAGTGACATGATTAGGCAAACTAACAGAATAGGGATATCATGAACAGGCATATGAGATCTAAACAATAAGTTAGGTATACAGGTAATGGCAGATCTGTTATGATTCAGGTTACTAACAGGCATAGACTTAGATCCAAACTTATAAACATGTCCAGATTACATTTTAGATGTTTATATCTAAAAGCAACATAAACTCACTATGAGTGGATCTAAAGAACAGAGGATTGATTGTAGATGTTGTAGCACAGATCTCTGAATACATATAACTTGTTGTTGAAGAAGAATAAGCTATTTTACTCTGAGTTGGGACAGCACCTCATTGTCGCCATTAATTTAGATGAATAAAACAATGGGATTAAGGTCCTTTATATATCCATCACTCAACGAACCGGGACACCCAGCAGGTCCAGATTCGTCCCCGGGGGGGGGGGGGGTCAACCCGAGGTCGACACCCCTGTTGTGGGGTCTACCCCCAACGATCTGAATTCCCGTGCCTTCCCGCCTCTAGTTTACGAAATATTTTGAATTTTAGATAATGTTTGTTTACATATAATTCTCTTATATGTATACAAACTTCTAACCTTAATAACTTCCTCATACGATGTCCATTTTACGCAAACTTGGTGTCTATCCCAACCAGAATTCCAAGACGAACGCAATGGCACAGTACGTTTTACTTAATTCCCAGTATTTAATTAAGTATTCTTTAGTTTATCATTTTAGTGTTCTTTTAAAATTACGGGGTGTTACATTCTCTCCTACTTAAAGGATTTCGTCCCTGAAATTTCTATGCTAATAAGAATGTATATTCTAACATTCATCATCCATAAATCACAGGGATCCATTATCCTTGATAGATTTCTAATGCTTATATGAACATATGCAAAGTTGTTGGCATATGTACTTATACTAATGTGAAAGATCAGGTTGTATACCAATTCAGTTGACCTCCTTAATGCAATGTATGTTAGTGCCATGAATCCAACATGTATGTAAATAATCCTACTATAACATGTAAGTTCTATATGTATGCACAATCATTCATCCAAATGCAATCAATCATATTATGATACACTCATTTCCATCCAAAAAAAATGCAGACACAACCATATGCAGTATGAGAGTGATTGAGCCGATCAAGTGCATAATGTGTGTGATTATGCATCCACGAGCAACCACTAGCAAACACTTGCATCCACTCGCATCCATCAAACATAACATGTCTCAAACACATGTTAACATCCATGGGACTCCTACCAAAAGATCGAAGACTTGATCGATAGGATAGACTTAAAAGATAGAAACAAGCACGAATAAAACTTTGGAAAGGAAGTTAAGAACATACCCTGGAAAAGAAAATGGTACGAAGCATGAATCTTGTCTTCAGTCTCCGAAGTTGCATCCTCTTGGTCATCTCCCCATCGTACTTTCATCAAGTTGACCTCTCGGTTGCGTAACTTCTTAACTTTTGATCCAAGAATACGGGTAGGAACTCGTCTAACTTTCACCTCCCATTCCACCTCTACTTCCTCAAGCATACTCGGATCAACTACTTCTGCGGTATCATGCTAGCACTTCCGTAAATGAGAAACAAGGAAAACATCATGAGCGCCGGACAGTCTCTCCAGTAACTTTACTCTATAGGCCATTAGGCCAATCCTTTCTGTTATGGGGAATGGCCCTACAAAGCTTGATGCCAATTTCCCTACAGATCCAAAACGAACCACATTCCTTAAAGGTGACACCTTGATAAAAACCATGTCTCCTATCTCAAACTCAATGTCAGTCCTTCTCCTATTAGCATAGGACTTCTGCCGATCCTGAGCTATCTTCATGCGCATGTGAATAAGATCAATCTTCTTTGAAGTATCCCTAATCATCAAGGTTCAAATAGAAGCCTTTCTGTAGATTCCCACCAACAAGTCGGTGATCTACAACATCGTTAGTACATTGCTTCAAAGGGTTCCATACCAATAATAGCCTGGTAACTTTTGTCGTAGGAAACTATAACAAAGGAAGATGCTCTTCCTAAGTCCCTACGAAGTCTAGGATACACATTATTAAAAGATCCTCAAGTACTCTGTTCACCCTCTCCGTCTGTCCATCGGTCTGAGGGTGATAAGCGATGATCAAACACAACTGTGTACCTAATGCTTCTTGAAAGCTCCTCCAAAACTCACTGGTGAATATGGGGTCATGATCACTCACAATACTGGAAGGTACCCCATGCAGACGGACTATCTCACAAAGATAAACTGCTGCCAACCATGCTTCTGTCCTCTTACTCTTAACAGGGATGAAATGAGCGCTTTAGTAAGCCTGTCTACCACAACCCAAATACTAGTGTTGCCTTTCCTTGATCTAGGGAAACCATCAATGAAACCCATAGATACGCTCTCCCACTTCCACTATGGGACTTCCAAAGGATGAAGTAAACCACCGGTCTTCCTTTGCTCAGCTTTGACTTGTCGCAACTCGGGGAACACAAAGCCTTCCATCTCGTCGCAACCACCCTCTATCGTCTGCGGAATATCTACCGAGGTGACTAGAAGTCTCCCATCTACTGAGCCTATCAAAGATATCTAGTTGTGGGTCATTTGAATGTGAAGTTCCTATCTGGTCCAATAGAGTAGGTCGCACCTCTAATGATGCCAATAAACTAGGTGTAAACTCGATAGAGGGTTTAAAATCAAAAGTTGTAACGACCCGCATTTTTTCAGCGATATAATTAATCTATTTAATTATTTAAATAATGGTTTGGTTATTTAAAATGACCAAAATTAAATAATATTGAATAATTAATTAAAATAAATAATATAATTAATTCCTGAAATAGTCAGAAATAGTGGAATTCACAATATTGTGTGAACTGGACAATTCAAAGTATATAATTCAGTTTAGAGTTGAATTATAATAACGAATATATTATTCGAATGACATTTGTACGTAGAATTTTAATATGATTAAGATCGAGCTTGAAATGGCGCTGCAGTTCGATTTGAACTTCAACTGAATATACAGGATTCGTTTTAAATCAGATTTCTATGAAACAAGAAACGTTAGGAGCTGGTGAAGTATATTTTTCTAGTGGAAGAGAAAATTCGAGATTTCGTCATGTAGATTTTTAGTTATGTCCAAATCAAACTTTAGAAAAGTCGCTGTGGAATTCCTTTATAATTTATATCGATTTATTTATATTTTAGAAATGGATTTTTTAATATAAATCGAATATCGATGTAACACTGGATTTGAAATATCGAGTTATACATCCCAGTGGAGCTGTATGGTATTCTAGTTTGAATATTTATTTTTAAATACTAAATTTAAATGTTTTTTGATATATTTATCTATTTAAAAGGGTTATTTAGAGCTTTAAAAATAGCCGGTTTTTCAAACGACCTCAGAATTCGACGAAACTAATTTTATTGGATCTGCAATATTAAATTTTTGTTAGATTTCAATTTCCGTGATTTTTGAAGTCTGTATATGGCCGTACGAATTTTTAAAGTGAAAAACAGTCGGTATTTCGATGGTTAAAAATACACTGTGTGAGCATACGGAGTCGGAATTCGATGAAACCAATTTCGTTGGGACCGTAATGTCGAACTGAAGGTGCATGTCAATTTTCATGATTTTTGAGTATTGTACGTGATCACAGAAATTTTAAAGGATAAATAAAAGTAGCATTGGCTTAAATATAAATAAAATAATCGAATAAAATAATAATAAACCACCTCTATAAATACCCTACACCTCCCAAAACCCTAAGCACATTTTTCCCATGGTCAAATTTTGAGCCGCCACTTCTAGGAAGAAGAAAAAAACGTGAAGAAAGCAACTTCTAAAATTAAAATGAATTCAAAATAAACTCCTAAAATCGAAAGAAGGGTATATTTAGAATCATGGGAGGATTCTCTTCAACTGGGGGTGCTTTTCGAAGGGCTCGATCGTATTTTTGATCGATGAAAATTTCCAGCGATAGTCGATTGTGACTAGGGTTCATGTATTTGGGGGATAAGAGCTTTAATCGAAGATTTGGGTAGTGGTTTTGGATTAGTGATGTCGATTAGCACGGTGTGGAGGATTTTGGGTGTATTCGGTTATGTTGGAGTCGCTGTCTTCATCGTAGCAGGCTGGAGAAGGCGTCGATCGAACTGTGTATTGTGGTGATGAGGTCGCAAAGGAGGTGAAGGGGAGGA
This sequence comes from Allium sativum, assembly GCA_030737875.1. Lineage (NCBI taxonomy): Eukaryota > Viridiplantae > Streptophyta > Magnoliopsida > Asparagales > Amaryllidaceae > Allium > Allium sativum. The sequence goes on along the minus strand of JASFAX010001027.1, from coordinate 703 downwards.
ACTTGGTGGCAGCGGTTTGGTGAACGGTGGGGTAAATGAGGTAAACTATATGGAGGAAGTTTCTATAATGAAGGAGTTGGAAATGTCGGGTTCATTACTGTTAATTGTGGAAGATGATTGAGTGGAGGCGGGTCTAGGCTTCTGGAAATTTGTATGGGCCACAAGAAAGGTTAAGGCCCAATTAAAGAAGAGTTAAGTTATTTTAATTTAATTTGTTTAAAATCTTGTAAACTAAATAACTTCCTCATATATTATCGAAATTCAGCGAAACAAGATCCGACATGATCGTATGGACGGGAACAACCCAATGGAACTGACTAGGAGTGGATTGAAGCTCGTTTGGATTTATGATGAAATTAAATGCCTGAATCAAATCAATGACCAATTATCATTATTTAACGATAACCGTCCAATGTGAGTAGATCTCACTAACTCTGATCAATTTATATTTTTATAAAGTATTTTTAGAATTTATAAATAATGGTTGTTTGCTGTGTGTTGGCCGTTTGGTTGAACTGCTAGTCAGTTGATTGAAAATATAGATAGCGATATAGATATAAATCGTTAATCGAATATTGATTCTGTTTATCAGAATATTTCATACTCATGTTGTTTATGTTGATTAACATCTGTGGATGCATGGAAACAGGTTGGAAGGACCCAACTGGGTTCCTCAACATTTATTTTACTGTTTTTCATATAC